>OY292516.1:7953560-8201724 GCA_958496365.1 Subacronicta megacephala | reverse complement strand
TGTGCTTCCTTGGAATCCTCCGGTACGAAATAAAGGAGATGATTCAAAAAATTCGAATATTGCGAAGTGAACTTGGTGCGGGCGAACTCCTCGACGGCAGTCCGATTCACGGCGGACCACTATCGCAAACGATAATAGTAAATGCGGTGAACGCTAATGGCGGAGTCCGAGCACACGGTGGCAGTCCTGAGCGCGCAGGAGAGCGTGAGGCACTGCTCGGACGACCGTCAGATCCGTGCTCTCGGCGCAGTATACACGATGAACCTTTAGGTCCCAAAACAATCAATGGAAACAACAATTGCGAGATGCGCGAACTAGCTCGAGGCGATTACAGACCCCTGGCAGCTGATAGTGCAGCGACTCGAATCTGACTAAGATGTTACTTGGAGCGGCTGTTCGGGCGGCGATGGCGCTCGTTCCCCGCTGCGGGCTGTGAGCTGGAGCCGCCGCCGGCGCGCGCACCGCCCGTGTGTGTGCGACGCGCCGCCGCGCGTGTCCGCCTCGACCACCGCCGTCAAACCCGCTCCGAATTTGAGTTGTAAGTTACCGTGACTGTTTGTGACCGAAGCGAAGAGCCGCTGTTATACATTGCCGCTGTCAATTGCAAGTACCGATATGTTCGGTTGGATTGTACTGTAATGTTAAGTTAATAGTGGTAGTGCTGTAAAACTATATCTGCAATGCGAATCAGTGTTAGTGTTGTGGTTCAAAACGTTTTAAACCGTGTGATATGAATAATTTGAACGTGCATCGAAGGATATTTGTGTAAATTAGACAAAGTGAAATCGTTTTTTGAGCAAAGCTTGTGTTTAGTTCCTAAATTTGGCCGTTGAATATTCGTTCCGTAGATGCATAGGACATGCAATCCATGTTATAATTTACGGACCCTAGGAAAGCGGTAAGAGAGATAGATAGTACCTATCGTGACATGGTATGTGAGGAAATGCAGTCTCCAACAGCGCAACCAAAACTGAATCCATACTTGGCTAATGGAAGGGCGCAGGAAATCCATCCTACGTAATATATGTATTGTATCTGTATACTCGAATACGATTTTAGTATTTATAGCAGTAAATAACGGGAATCAACCAATATAAGATTAATAATGATGATTGTTTAGCCTTAAGACATAACAGTTTTTGATTGTATACCAATAGATTTACGAAAATAATAATTGTAATATGTATTTTACAAATTTTCATGTAATTTTACTCATTGTCTTCAATTAAACAATTGTAAGTATATGTTTAAAATGTTATATTTGCCATAGTTTGTACTACCGACGGCGCATTCTGTACAGTGGTTTTTGTCTACGTGCTCGTTAACACTTCGAGCATCAGAATTAATAATTAAAGAATAAACTATAATACTTAATATGTACTAATTAAATTATAGATTCGTTTATTTGATAGCTGAATATAGGGGTGACAAAAGCCACTTTTCACGAATGGACCTACATTTTGATATACCGATACGTAATAAATGATATGGTTCGCTTTCACGGTACTTGTCTCTTTTGAGTTATTATGTAGGTTACTATAACACCTCTATCTTAGAATTCTTAGGTTATTATAAGTACCTCTATGTGGCACGATTATCCCTAACAGTACTTGCGTAGATGAGAGATGTAATCTCCAAACGAACACGGCTTAGGTTCGCGTGCATTATACACGTTTGTTTTGACAGCTTTCCTTACATGGCTCAGACAAGAGTAAACCGCGACTTTCCTCACTCATTGTCTATTTATCTAGTTATTATAATCAAACCCTAATGTTGTCGGTAAATGTAAATATTAATAAACAAAATTTGTACATGTGTAGTATGCGAGTAATTGTGCATGGACAGATTGACAAAAATACATAGTACTAATATGAGCTTAAACGACGTAGTGCCTACAATTATATGCTTGTAAACAATATGAAATGGACGACTACACTATTTTAATTTATGGCAGAAGAATTTAAAATGTTTCGTACTACATTTTAGTATTATCTAACAGAGTACAGAGTCAGAAGTTTTTGCTAAATATTTAAAGAGATCGCGCTATGAATCTAGACTGCGCCGTATAAAATATAACAATAATCTCATGATGTAAGGAATTAGGTAAAATTTATTAATGGCTGTGTCAAATATAGGTAAAACCTATTCATGCCGTGTTTAGTACTATCACATTTGGATCTCAGCTCTGCCGTTGAAGCGAGTCTGTATCGTCGTCGCAGGCGGAGGCGGCCAAACGCCGCCGTCGCAGGCGCCCACGCACGCTACGGACCAAAGACTATTCGGACTATTGTGGTTTAATATTATTAAACCACATTCTCTTTGCTACGGACGATTCGACGACCTACTTACATTCATACATATTTGTACATTTACGAACTAACTTTAGATATATATTGTAATGACGAGTACGAAGTTATGTTCGCTTAGAGTAGGTATAATATTTTGTGAATTTATGCAGAAAAATAGTTTTTTAATATTGTTGTCACATGAATGTACCAATCTTATAAAAATTTGTACCTATATTCGGAAAGTTGAATAATTTGTAGCTAGGATCCAATCTAAATCCTGCATTTCTTCCAAAAAAAACGGTTAAAATAACATGTGCCTTGGCTTATAAATTATATAATAACTGATGTTATGTTTATTGTAAACGAATGGATATAAAGTAAATGTATCACGAGCTCGTCTTGGATGTGCTGCCTGCCTACACCTTCCGTGCTCTACGTACACTGTACTCTCGTTTCTGCCACTATATGTAGTTGTTTCAACTCAACCAAGTATGTTCATGGTTTTTCTTGTTAATATGCTGATTTTCATAACTATTTTATTCACTGAAGTAAAATAAAATTCAATGATCTATACGAGGAATGATTATATAACTACAATTATGTTTGTTTAGTTTATATACTAGTTAAGTATATAAAAGAAACAAAAATTCTACATGGATGCGTGAGAAATATTCCGACGAATCCTTTACTTTTGGATGGTACACCGTGTATGTAACCTTCTGAATCCTCTTCTCACTGTCACTAAATTTTGAATGTTTTTTAAGTGTGTTTCATAACTATAGTAGAGTTGTTACAACTTTCCGAAGGTACGCACTAGGCGACTGAGAGCTAATATTATCATAATAAATGCATTAAATAAAGAATTTGTTAAAATGTTTTGGTTTTTTATTTGTTTAACTTATCGGTAATGTAATGAATAACGGAAACGTTTTCTTATTCCCCCTTGTCATAATAAAAGTAATAACATTTCTGTGGAGTTTGGCACGGGCTAATGCCCGAATTGAATACTCTCGTTTACAGAAGAAAACCTTATTTAAAAACAGTATTTAAATAGTTATAATTACTGTACCTAGGTATTTAACATTGCCAATAAACAAGATGAGCTATTGTCCATTCATCACACTTTGCAATAAAGACATTATAAAATCACAGATACGAAATTTGTGAAGATTGCAAGGTGTTCGCTGAACTAAAATCTTTTTTATTTGGGTAGGTATAACATTTCATTCTTCAGTTTATACATTATTATTTGCATGAAAGGTATTTCTAAAGTTAGTACATATACTGTACATACACGTAGGTAGGCGAGACCTTGTAGGTATGGAACTAGCATTCTTGTTAGCATGCAGGTAATCAGGGACTCACCTGCACGCCATCTTCTTTCAACCTGTAAGTGCGGTCGACGTTCGCGCCGCCAATCACCAACACGTCGCCTTTGCAGTGTTTGTGCGCGGGGAACAACGGACCGTCGTCGCCCCCCCGGGCCGGGCCGGCTGGGGCCCGGCTACACCGCCAAGTGTGGAAACGTCTCGAAGAATTAGACGAATTCCCGGCGCCCTTCGACAATCCAATATTAAACGCATTCCTTGAATTGTCAACATTCCTGAGTTTTTTAAATTCGACTGCAATATCGGCACCGACTTTGGCGTTGTTCTTTATGAGGGCGATGTCTGTGAGTAGTTCAAGAAAGTAATTGTTGTATTTAACTACTATCAATTATAGACCGTTAGGGCTTCGACACATTGATTTACGACGGAATTGCGCAGTTGCTTTCTTATAATTATATTAGGTGAGTATTTTAACAGTCCCATAATTAATTTGCGAAATGAGAAGCTTTCGGGGGTCATGAGTGGATTAATGGTTAGGAGTATTCAATTCATTAGGCATGACCTCGTTTAGTTTACCCGTTCAATAAGCGGGCTTATTAGTTCATAGTAAATATAGCTCTAATGTGTACAAGGCTTACAACATGGAAACCTTTCGTCCTCTTAGGACTTCTTGGGTTCAAGTGGGGTAGCAAGGGATCACTGTGTTGAATCGCAAATATATAGAAAATTAAACAATCTATTTATGAAAAGGATACTGGCATTAAGGGATGCTCCACCGGTAGCGTTGGCGACCGCAGATAGTATGAAAGGTGTGACTTCTTTTCCGAAAATACCCTTCTGTTCAGCTTCTTTCAGCGCACGAGTAATAGCTTCTTCTATTATCTTCTCTGTAGAAAAATATTAATATTACAGTAGTAGTAGAAGATGTCATGGATGTATGCGGGCATTACTTAATGTTGTATGAAATAAATTAATTAACCCTTTAATTCGAAAGGGTTTTGAACCAATTTAGCAAACATAATTTCAGTAGTTGGTAGTTGCTTAATCAGAATTCTGTTGACATCTCTATTAATTTATATATCTCGCACTGCTGGGCATGGGTCTCTTCTCAAAGTGAGAACTTTAGTTAGACGATAGTCCATCACGCTAGCCTACTTAGTGCGGGTTGGCAGACTTCCCACACTGTTGAGAAAATCTCTCAGGTATGCAAGTTTCTTCACGATGTTTTCCTTCACCGTGATATTAATACGTACAAGACTGCAAACAGTCAGAATTGCATCTTGGCTTGGATTTGAACTCAAGACCTTTGACTTGGCAGTGCAATGGTCATATCACTAGGCTATTGCACTCAGGCTGTCACTGCACTCCAAGGCCAAACTTTAACTACTTATTATAACGATTTGAAGAAAGAACTCCTTATTTTTAACGACTTTTCAGTCAAAGAGTACAACTCGTATGGAGGGTAAATTCACTATCTGCTCTAGTTTAGTTTGTTATATGATATCTTACTATCCATAGCGTACTCTTGTGTTATGGGTACGCCGATGACGGTGCCTGAAGTTAAGCCCAGTACTCGTGCTGCATGCAGCACGCGCGCCGCCTGGTGCGCGTCGGCAACGCGGTGCGGCGCGCGGTGCCCTGACCGCGCCGTGTAGAACGCTGGAAAGTCTGCGCTCTCTCCGAATGCACATACACACACTCCTTGCGTTTCCTACATACAGATAAATTAATGATTACGAATTCAGCATAATAGTAATTTAATACGTCTTCAGCAGTATAGCGAAGCGAGAAATGCATTACACTACTAATACAATAAAAAACAATAACATATAAGTCGGTATTTCAATGTATTTCCTCGCAACACATGAACAAAACTAAAAGTTAGCAGCGCAAAATGACACAAAATATTTAATAACTCAATTCAATAAAGCGAATTCAATTCTCTGGTGTAATCAGAACTTCAAATATAGACTTTAAAAGCTACTTCGACGTATTCATATTGAATACACAAATGCAATGTTCGCATTCCCTCTCGCACAGAAACATGGAGCTGCGCTAGCTACTCACTTAGCAACCTGTCTCCCTCAGGCTATACCTAGAATTCCAAGCGGTACTCTAATGACCTAATAAGCTCCATGTTTCTCTTTCGCAATAGAAATTGAAATAATACGGTAAGTACTTGAATTTACTGTGTTTTTTGGATATGACAAGAGCTCCGTGAGCTTTACACCTTTTTCAAAACGACTGACACAGGGCTATTGTCAACATGGAAATAACTGCAATGTAGGTGCCTATTTTATTTTCTTCTTCAATGTAATTGTTTCGGCATCAAAAGCATGTCATCATGAAACAATGTCATCTTAGTTTGGAAACTGATCAAGCACGATATTGGAGAACTTTATATTTCAAAGTACATGTACTTAAGTAGCGACAGCCAATATGTAGTTTACCAAGTATTCCAGGGTTCGTCCGATGTCTAATATAGATTTAACGCCACTGCACACGACTAGCGTGTTGCTTCGTCCTAGTTCGTTCAAATCCGCCGATACATCTAATGTGTTCTCACCGTCACGATGCACGCCTCCTATGGGAAATACACTACATTTTAAAAACATAGTCCCAGTATCCTTTTCGTAAACAAACTAGTTTATAACACATTTACTTTTGGAAATGAAAATTGTAATGAAACTCAGTTGTTAGTTGTGTAGCTAGGAACAAACTAAAGTTTAGTTGTTAAAAAACGATTGCTTGAAAACATTTGTCTTTTTTCAGACGTTCAGTGGTCGGAGAAAAAGTTTTCCGTTTATCACGAGTCGATATTGAACAAAATGCTAAAAAGTAAAATATACAAATATCTTCGATTCTGTGAGAGTAATAAAATTCTGGAAAGAATTTTTCGCCGGGGCCCCGAGAAACTGAATTGTTACATCACTGGTTTCACCGATCTAGCTCGTAGTTGCTCGGGCAGACATACCTAGTTGTGTTTAATAAATGTACATGGTACATCAGGGGCTCCTCAGGTACCTACGGTCTTCTTTTAAACGTTACTTCAAAAACAAAAACACAAGTAACCGATCCTACCTGTACACTTTTTGTTAAAAATACCTACAACGTTGTTTGCATCGACAGTAGGCCACATCGCCCTGCTAAAGAAAATCTGCGACGAGTGCATAAAAGCTAAATCTGAAAGTTGAAGCTAAAACAGATAAATCTGCTATTTCTCTCTCGCCTCTTATTGTATAGAAAGCCTAAACAGTGCGAGATCAGCTTAAACTGGTTTTGTATAGGTTGACCTGTTGCCGTGTGTACTATTGCAGGAGAGAGTGAAGGGACAGTCTGAGCTTCACCGAGCTGAGTAAACTCCTACCACCTACATGTTAGCGCATTTGGTAATATTAAGAGGATAGTATCCGCTTCGCGCCCCATACAAACGCAGTTTGGCCCTTGCTTGAATTTTAAACAATGAAAGTCATTGAAATTTTGCAGTAACAATCTTATCATTAATATACGTGTTTCTGTAATATAAAATTTCATTTCAATATACGGTTAAAAAGTTACACGAGCTCAAAGATTGGCAATCTTCGTTGAAAAACGGCCCAACTTTATGCTAGTATTTCTCGACAATGTATCAATACAGAAACATTCTGATTCGAAGGAAACCCAGATAATATAGTGAATATTTTTTTACAAGATTTTTTTTTTACATATTAGCAATATTATAGGAGTAATCTCCAAAATTCGGAACATACGAAATACGCGTGAAAATGTTGTTGTTTCTCCTCTCGGGCACGCGTTCGCATCGCGAGGGATAGAGACAGCGACAACTGTGCAACATTGTTGCGTTCGCGAGGGACACTCCTCTTAATAGGTGTATTAAAAATATAAAAGCCGAATTACTTCTACAATAATGTGACACACAGCAACCTTATGGTTGATATTGATGAGAAATTATATATCACCTTATTGGTATACAGTACTCAGAATTAAAAGTCGGATAGCTAGACATCATCTCTAACGATTCTGTCAAAAAATCTATAGATACATCTTATATTCTTCTGATCGCATATACACTAACAGAACCTGAGAATATTTTTTTTATATGAATGAAAGGGGAAAAGACATTATTAACAACATTCTGTAACAATGGTAATACTGACTGGATTATGATTACGATTACTATTTTCTAGATTTATTACGTTACTTTTAAACATAATAAATTTAATTTTGTTTTGATATAATACATCTCTTAGCACACTGTGGGAAAAGCTATCATATGTCTAGTACCTAAAAACTATCGACAGAGCCACTCAGGGTGCTTGCAAAGCTTCTGTTTTAATAGTGACTTAGTAATAAATCGTCTGCGACGCGATAACGATGCGGCGGCCATTGAAACTCGCCATTTTCGCTTCAACAGCACGCCCTCGTCGACGTGGAGTGCCGATATAACGTAATCCTTTTGCATCTGTCCTTTCTTGTATCTACAGACTTTGGAATTTCTTGTTTGCAAACTTAATCCCGACAGAAGCTAATTTGTATCGTTGAGAACGGAATACGACTGCTCCTTACGATAATTTACAAGAACTACAAATGGTTATCTAGAAGGTGATAAATCGCGCCCTGTTTCACGGAATTCGTTGTTAATTACATCGCCAGTTCGGCACGGCTCCGATGCGACTGGCAGTAATGAATGCAAAGCGTTGAATCCAACCGTGATATCGTTGAAATTCATTTGTGAATTCAATTCAAAAGCATGTTTAATTGAAGTGTTGGCGAGGTTTACATGATGATTGCTACTGCTACTATTTCCTCAGCTACCTTTTATCTGATATTGTTTAAACTCAACAACGGGTTATTAATACGCACTTGTTTAATAATGTCACTGAATAATTAATACACTTTATCTTATGATTTGGAATGGTTTAATTTGAGATATTTTTTAAATTTAAATCGTGGTTATAGACAAGTTGATATTGTCGCGAAGTAATGTGTTGTAATATAATTCCCGTTATATGAAAAAGAAGTTCCTGATGTAGCATTCGCGGTAATGTTCCCAATTGTAGCGAATTGCAATAACATCACGTCATGAGGCTTGGTTTTTTATTTAACAAAATATTTAACAGACACAAAAAAATTGTACATAGGTACACTGGCAAAATGATAATTCACAAAATCGACTTTTCTCAAAAATAAAAAATGCTACACTTATAAATGAAAGACAGAACAGAAATACCTATAAATTGATATCTGAAAATTGTTTGATAACAACTTACTTTAGGATACTAGTTATTCTCTATTTTATTTGGCATGAATTAATTCCTTTTTTTTATTAAAATATATATTTTTATTTTAGTCCGTCCCTTTTTTATCAGACATCCTTGTTTGAAATTCATAGTACAGTTACAATATAGCACACAGACGTAAGAAAATGATTATCTATAATATGGTGAATATGTTTAGTATGGTTAGCTTCGCCAGTTGTATGCCTAAATGGCAACCGCTATTACGCAACGGAATGCTGTCTGCTAACAAGTGCCTCTATCCGTGAGAGCTGCACTTGTGGTCTTTTTATGTCTGTCGTATGGGCCTGGGGCTGTCTGTGTTACTTACTAACGACACCGACTGAATTAAATAAACAATTGTGAGGTAAAGGCTCACATCGTGAGCAAATCTGAACCTAATGCCGGCCATACACGCTACGGTCTGCCGGAAAGGTCCACCTGAGCAAGTATGCCTGCGCAGGTAGACCGGAATGTGTGTGGGAATAGACCTGTGCAGTTCTTTCGAGTGACGCCGTACGGTGTACCTTTGCGTGTGTGCGTGCACTCCGGTCGCCTGCGCAGGTCTAACTGTGCCTTCTTTTTTTATCATAGGAGTAACCATTTCAAGTAATTTAAGGTATGTTTTCTCATCCATTCGGAGATAGTTTTTAAAATCTTCTGGTTCAAATTTTAATTCATTCAATAAATTAACATGACTATATGTTTTCCTTTTCAATAACCAATGCTTACACCACTTTTTTCGCTTCCTTTTCACTGTTCTTGTATCTTTTATCTTCTAAATTAAAGCAAGGCCTAGCAATGCTAGCGCGTCATCGTCCTCATTCGATGCCATCGCAAAAAGAACTGAAGACCGCTCCGGTACACCGGAATGTAATACACGCTACCAATGTTCGGTTGACCTGCACAGGCATAGCTGCACAGATGACCTCTACGGTAGACCGTAGCGTGTATGGCTTACTTAAGGGTCACAAATGATTCACGCGTTGCGTAGCGATTGACGTTTGTTCCTTCTATATTATTAGATTGAATTGACCTTTTCCCAGTGTTAATTATAAGCTATTATGTTTATTTACTACCGAAAGACCGTTGTTTCTATCGGTTATAGGCTCATCAGCTTTGATCCGGCAAATATTTTTCGTTTTTTATTTGGAAATATTACAAATCGCTTACTTTGAGGTTGTTCGTTGTGAAAATTAACCCAGTCAGCCTTGCTGAAGATTAAAAAAAAAAAAAAAATACGTTACCTATTCCTCCGGTGACGAATACAGGTATGTCGGCGAGCTGTGCAGCGATGATGGTGCCTGCCACGGTGGTGGCCCCGTCCAGCTTGGAAGCGGCTATCGGCGCCAGGTCCCTCCGCGATGCCTTCACTACACCCTTGGCTTGAGCCAAGTAGCTCAGCTGCTCTTCAGACAAACCTATGGTCAACTGACCCTTGAGGATTGCTATCGTAGCTGGTACTGCACCCTGTAAAGTCACCAACCACATAATTTCTGATATAGAAAGAGGCAATTTTGAACACAGCTTGTACCTATTATTGGTAAACACCAGTTACTTGGATCCAGTTACCTCACGACTCACTGGGCTAATAGTTTTAACACTCAATATTAAATATTTATTTAATTGTATTAATACTTTTGGTACAAAATATATTTTCATGTCTATAAAAAATGTTGCTGTTTCTTACAAGGAAGCTTGTAAAAAAGGAAATGAGAAACAAGAAATATTTTAGCAAAACATCTGAATACAAGCTTTATTGCAAGCGTAATTACTTCCGCTACGAAATGTCTA
Organism: Subacronicta megacephala; assembly: GCA_958496365.1. NCBI lineage: Eukaryota > Metazoa > Arthropoda > Insecta > Lepidoptera > Noctuidae > Subacronicta > Subacronicta megacephala. The sequence continues at coordinate 8,191,038 of OY292516.1, read as the reverse complement.
CGAAAGCGTAGCCGTAGCACTGAAATATCATTATCTCAAAAAATATGTAGCTATGAAAGATCTACGCTTCTAAAACCTACGTACAGCATAGAATATTATAAAAACTTACTCGTTTTCTAATGATGTCTTCAACTTGTTTAGCAGTTTCCAAATTTTGTGGGTAAGGCATTCCATGTGTAATGATTGTCGATTCCAGAGCAACAATCGGTTTGCTCTCTGACTTTGCCTGCTCAACCTCTTTAGAAAAAACTAAAGGGGCAGCTGAGCTGTATCCTCTTTGATAAAACGCAGCCAGCCGTGAACCTCTCGATACGTACTTCGCTAGGTAAGCCATCTCGACACCTAAAAATAGAACTCAGTTCATTAGTAGTACCTATACATTGAGTGGTCTTAAAGAGGAAACGAGCGAAATAAATCGAGAACAGAACTATTATTCGGTTCCGACGAACCGTGACTGTTTGTTGACTTCGCTTTCTGTTACAGGCAGTTAATGTTATTCTGTTAAATGTAGTTTCAGCAAAGTTCACTTAACAATGATTGTGTGGTAAAACGGAATTCATTTGTGTACAAAACTGTATTAAAATTTGTTTTTTTTTATATATTACGAAGCTTTGTAGCTACCTTATTTTATTTATTGCAGATTTTCAAAAGCAATCATATGGATTTTATTCCTTCGATATAATTTACTATCATAAACATTTTACCGTTTTGGGAAGGTATAAAGTACACGAGGGTACAATTTGTACACAACTTTATTTGTTGTGTGCAATAAAATCGCAATTTGAGTGACATAAAGGGGTATCATTTATGCATGAATGTTCAATTATAGCGGTCATGGATGGCCGACGAGTACCAGGCGAGCGTCGAGCGTCGGACAGCGGACTTTGACACTTTTGATAAAGGCTATCTATCGATGCTCCAACCCGGAGCACATTAATCAACGTACCACTCGGGTTCCATCTATGTACTCTCACGTTTCACCTGTGACGTCGTGGCTAATAAGATACCTTCGTTATACTATCACCTTGGTGGCATTTGCGTTCAAATATGTAGGTATTATTTTTTTCAGTTTTATTAGAAACTAACTAATAACCACAACTGTCTATCAGGAGAATGTTCATATCTACAAATAATAATAATATTGAAATCTAAATCTCGATTTGGCACACGACTGTCGACTTGTGAAGGTGGATTCAGTGATGGTTGTACTTATTGTTGCGTCAACCAATGGTCAATATTGGTTCAGTGATGGTATAATAGCCAAGAGCCTCGATCATCATTGAAGGAGGCTTTTGTTGAGTGGCTGGATCAGGGGCTTGACACAGAAAGCAGTATTCTTGGACACGGCCTGTATTTAAAGGTTTCTTTCGCAGGAGCCCTCACCACCGGCAGCATAGATCCTGTTTCCGATGCGTGTGGGTTACTATTTCTTCTATTTTTATTCTCTTTTTCATAAAAATATTTAAATAGATGATGTTATTTTAATTATTCAATGCTATGTTATGTTAGACTAGCATGGCGGACTATAGCCTAATCCTTCTCGTTCTGAGAGGAGATAATCTGAGTCCAGCAGTGGGACACTATATAGATTCATGATCATGATGACGATAAAGCTGCATAAATTAGGGTAATTGCTGATAAAGCTACGATGGCTTTAGGTATGAAATTAAATAATGATTTTATTTTCCCGACCGAATTATCCGAATGGTTCAATCATATTTATGGTTGGTTCAAGCTACTTTTCTTCCATTTTATTTACAAAAATTTAACATAGGTAACATATCCTCACGTTTGTATTCCCTGAAGAATTAGGATTATTCCTAGTATGTTAAGGTTTCATGTAGTTGGAGCGAGCATATTGCCATAAACCGAGCACAAATCCGAACACCGACCTGTTACTGAGAATTTCATAAAAAGAACAAAGAACGATTTTCTCAACCTGCGAGTTGAGTAGTTACCAAGCCTAGTAGTCGTGCTTACCTCGTGATAAATAAAGAACTGTTTATTAATTCTAGGTATATTTTGAAAATTGCATTTGTAATGTTGCAAGTCACTGTGAGTATTTTCACGTCTAGACGGTAGTACGAAAAATGTCTAGATAACTTTGAACTTGACTAGCTATAGTCTGGATATAACGTCTACGGCTAGACTTAGGGTAGTCAGAATTGCATCTATCGTCATGTGCTGGTTTATCTTACTTTGAACGTCACTGGTAATTTATCGAAAGTTTATCAGAATTGAGAAAACCTTTGTTGAAAGAAAATTGCAAGCATTTAACACGCTGACCAAGCAATCTGTAAAGTTAGGCTACATTTTCCGCAGTCAGTCTAAGAATGGGTACTATTCTTAATTAATCGAGACCCTAATTCATCAGAAAGCACATTAAGCACTGGATTGAATTCTATGACAATCGTAAGCGATAGGCAGTGTTAGTAAGCGCCCTGTAAACGCCATAAAACCACTTTATTCTTAAGTTATCGGAATTACGTAGAAAATGGGTGATGTGAAGATAAATCTTCTTCTATTTGAAGAGCTCAATTTATGGTTGTCGGTGGAGCAATCGCCACTGTGCACTGTTGTCTATTCTGCCTTCGGCTTGACCTTTTGATGCGAGTTCACTCCCACTTATTCTTTTTTTTTGTGACAGGTATGCTTCGTGAAACATATTTACTGATGTTCAGACGCTACTGATAAGACTAAAAGCTAAAAGCTAAGAATTGTTGGGAAAAGGCTACTAAAATTAGACTTGCTACGAAACGACTACGAAAGCGTAGCCGTAGCACTTTAATATCACGTTTTGAAAAACGAAGCTATGAAAGAGACTCAATAAACTCCATACTACAAAACGGTACCTGCGGGTGCCTAGGATGAAACATTTTTAATCTATATAAACAAAAATGAATGGACACTGCCTCTTTAGACTAGTGGTCCCAAGCGCGACTGCTACGCTAGAGGTCCTTGGTTCTATTCACAAGTCGAGCAGTGTTATGGAGCTTTATTTTGAAATTCTCTGTAGCAGCTCGTAGTCTGGATTTGTGCCGGGTTAATGGCAATAGGCTCGCCCCCTATGACATGGGACCTAAACATACTGGCGTAGCGTTGATGTACATTGTACACCCTTTGGGTTAAACAAAAATAAAATTCTGTTGGTTTGTAAATTAACAAAAAGCTCCATAGTTCGAATAGGACAGAGATACACTACGTTGTACTGCTGTACATTCATAGCTCGCCGGTATATTCAGGTCCAGAGGTCCAGCCGATTGCCAATAACTGGGCAAATCCAAACTCCGAACTGCTGCAGATATTTTTATCGAAAAATGCCAATAACACGTTGTTCGACCTGTTAATTGAACCCAAGATTTCTTGTTCAGCAGTCGCACGTACGATCACTAGACTAACGAAGCTATTGTAACTTTAGAATAATGTGAAAATATATAATACTAGCTTTCCGCCCGTAGCTTCGCCCGCGTGGACTATACGTTTCTTCTCATTTTACGGAATAATATATAGCCTATGTCACTTACGAATAATGTAGGTTTCTATTGAAGGAATCTTCATAGTCAATTCTACGCAAGTTTCTCTGATCAGTACATTGATACCTATACTCATCAAGAACTACGGCCAACACAGTGAATGTTATAAAAACGAAAGTGAGTTTGTTTGTTAGGCTTTCAAGCCTAAATAGCTGAACTGATTTTGATAAATGTTGGTACCGAGATAAATGGGAACTTGAAGACGATTAAAGGCTTGTTCTCAATATATACTTCTTTTTGAACAAAACTTGAAAATCTCTATTAACACGAGCGAAGCCGCGCGGACAATAGTTATATAATAATTTGGTCTTCCTCCTCTGCTCTTTACATTGCTTTGATTTTATGCAGAAATGCTGAGAAACCTATTAGTATTATAAGAAAGAAAAGATATAACGTTATATCGTTTACCATAGCCAAAAACAAGGATCTTATTGATTTAAACAAAAAGTATCCTGCCGTATCCTAGCAAGGAGGTCGGAAGTAAGACTGTCATCACCTAGCAACATTTTGTTTATAAATCTAACAGCTGTTTACCCGACAACACAGCTGTCATATTTGCTTATTTTATCAAAGCGAGTTTTCCGTTATATTTTTCTCTTTAGTTCGGGTTTTATAAAACATCGTTATTTATTCACATCAACTTTTCGTCTTCGTATTCTATTTTAGGTAAGAGTTTATTATTTTGTTAATAATACCCACTTCTGTTGGCATTTACAGCCTACCTACGTGTTCCAAAGAATATGCCGCGAACATTGTATTTATTGTAGTCAGGGTTTAAGCTAAAAGTGGACTTAATTATAATACATACATGTAATAGCATGTATGCATATTTGTTTGTTATAAACTCAAAGAATATATTATAAAATCTGAGTACAAAATCAGCAATATTTGCGGATGACCATTTTCGACCATACGCCTATAATAATTATTATAATAGATAGAGGTTTTCTGTATTACAAGGGACCTACTACAAATACCGGCGAAGTGTCTGCCTAATGCTTAATATATAAAATCAAGTCTGTATTGCTTTCGGGGAATACATTATAACGACGTGATGGTATATATTAATAGTTAAGCTGGTCTACCCTTAAAATTGCAGTTGTATAAATTGTATTTTGTTATATAGTCTGAATAAACTGTTTTTCACGTTCGTCTTCACCCGTTTACGACGTAATTGTGGCAGTTCGATGTCACGCGGTATTGTTATACACGGGCATTGACGAAACCGGTAGATGACATCATTTCCTTGGTGCGTGTATCGGTTTCTGTATTGCGTGATGAACTCCTGAATGAAGTAAGATGCGGCTCACGTCGCTCGTATGTCGCTTATCTCACAACATGTTCCGGCGTTGTCGCCTGATTTATTTGCATTGTATTCGCGTTCAAGATTAATAGAGGGTTTGTACAAATACATATTGTAAAGGCAACCATGATATCTATTTAGAATTGTTATGGGAAGGAGTCTGGAAGACAAGAAGTCTGGAATATTATAAAGTCCAATAGAATCTCACTGGAGTTACTGATTATTTTTATTCTTTCATCGAATGCACATTTTAATACATATATTTGGACGGAGACTAGGTAAACTTTGAATTCATAATACCTTGTCGTAGCAATATTCAGTATTTTTAACAAAGACCGTAGATAGATTTAGTATAACAGCTGTAGTTTCAAGTAGATATATCTCCAGCACATGGAAGCGACCGTTTCTAAAGCTGCGCGAAAGTTAAGCAGATAACAACGCTTTGTGTTCCGCCTGGAGGTACCTAAACAGTTAAAAGTTAAAGCAACAATCCATGAGCTTAGGTTCCTACTATTATTCTATATATGTAGGTAACTTAAAAACTCCGGTACATCTTATTCCAGTTTTTGAACAGATAACCTCTCTGTTGTATGGAGATCCATAGAAAGAAGGGATCATATCTGTTGGTCTTTTAATAAATCCTTTCTATTCGTTCACGGCAGCGATGCCGCGGGCAAAATCTAGTAGTATATAAATATCTATAGCTTAACTCGAAACATTTGTTAAAGTTCACAATGGCCTGGGGACTTCCAAAACTGCCGGGTCTGACATTCTCAGACCCGACTAAAACGCAATATCACATGCGAAGTTCGCTCCGGTACTACCAAGGACACCGGTTCCCGGACACGGTCATCCGGGGTCCGGGGGGCACCGCCACCGATGTTGACAGCAACGCCTTCGCCCTCCCAGAAGACTCAGTTAAGTAAGTCAACACTAGTTAGCAACTATAGCTTAAGATCAACAACACTTTGGCGTTTCGTGTGCGGACCTATCCTAATTTTGGATGTGACGTCAAGAACATGTTAATACTTGTGTTTCGAGGTACATCTGACACAGGCAATATTGTATTTTTATAGTATTTTTCTTTCTCTGATTTACCTACGATAACGAAGTAATATCGGTTTTCTTTATGGAACGAGCTTTCCATCATATTTTTTTATAATTTAAACATTCTACTCATGCTAGCGAAAGAGGATACGTTTCAGAAAATTACAGTATTAGTGGTATACAGAAGTGATTCTGAACTTTACAACTAAAGAGATTAGTTTTAAAATGATTGTAAGTAGACGTTTGTATAAAATTTATAAAATATTACCCATACAAGTAAAAGCGTTGCCCATCCCGGCTACAGGCAGGGGCGTTGTCCCAAAAGCCTGAACTGGAGAATAATCGTCCTTAGTCGGTGCCAAAAAACAGTCAACCGCCATTCTTCGATAGCACATAATTATTTGGCAATGATCCATCAAAAATTGGAAGTCACTCCCGCGCCTCGGGTCATCCATTGGAATGTCGAATGGAAGTCTCTAATGCCAATGACCTATAATTTTGACTAGACTCACAATATATTTTGTAGATACTTGGTATAAATATGATGTGAATACGTAGGTATATAAGTGAGTATATTTTCACAATACTGTACAATAATATTTTTTCTTTTTCGCATTTATATCCTGTGCATGATAAATAAATACCTAAATAATTATTATTGAGTGCTCAATATATGTATTGAAGAGACATAAAATACCGAACACAGTTTAAATAATGTCTAAAATAAACAAATACCACGAAATGCTTTCATTCTAAGGTTTAGTGAAAATATTTAATCATTTATGAAAAACTAAAGATCATGGGTAGCAACCACGGAAGAGATAAATAAGGTTGGAAAGGCCCTAGCTGCTATTTTGTTCTAGGACCAGTGTCGCCGCTTTACTCCCACTACTTCAATTCTCAAACATATGCAACGTTATCTTTACAAGTTTTTCGCACACAATCAAATCACACACACATAAAGCCGTGGGCAGCAATTTGTTCACACACTAGCACCAAGCTCCCGTAGGCATAAGACACACACTCGCAACAAGCATACGCTAGTGCTTGAAAAGCTGATATTTTTTATCGATAAATACTGTCCGTTATTTTTTTGTATATTGAATGAGTAAAAGGGGAACATAAAAATCAAGAACTATTTTTATTTAATATTAATTCATTTAAAAGAAACTATGTCCTTGGAACAAAACGTAATCATTAAGCAATTGGGGGAAATGTAACATAACATAATAAAGTTATAACATAACATTATTAAAATTAATTGCATGAATAATATGTCGAATAGAATCAAATTTTAAAACTTAAATAAAATAGTAGGTATAGTATTTGACTTAGATTTGACTAGACTATATTGTATCTATTCAGTATTAAAATCGAAGTAAAATAAAATGGTCTATGCCGCTTCATCTTCATTCATTCAATGATTCATATACCTAATATAAAATACCTCTAACTAAAAATATACTCTCATCAATTAAATATTTAATATTTCAAAAATAATCTTTGTCAAACGTAAATATAGTTGAGAATTCTATCGATGCTTTTATTTAACTACACGGTCACCTCGATATCGATAGATGTACGCCGTGCATCACTCACGGCCAACCCCGGCAAACGACGAACAACGGCTATGGTTGAAGAGTAGAGAACGCAATGCATGCAGTACATTGCAAGCGGACTACGACATCGTGTTGATTAAGCGAGAACACATCGGGCAATGTATTTTATTTGTAACTTGTTGCAATAATATGATTGATGTTTGGAATTTCATAGTGATCAGTATATTTTTATGTTTTTACCAATTATTTTGCAAATAAATGCTATTTTTGACTTACAGATGGAAATATATACCTCCTCGCCATATACTGGTGGTCTGACATTTTGTCTATTACGTAAGAATAACACAACACGGCAGTTTAAAGCGGAGCTCTGTTCTCTGAAGTAGTCATAAGCACACTAAACGCGGCGAATGTATGATTCGGGCGAGTTATGATTTTCTAATCAAGACTGTGGCGCGCCTGCCCCGCCCACATGGCCATTCCAATCTTCTTTATCTCTTCCGTGGTAGCAACAAAACAAGTCATGTAGGTAACTATGTATATAGGTAATTGCTGCAATATTTCTAGAGCCACCAGCTATGCTATTCTGTAAAGATTTCACAATCGAATTCACGTGAATCGACAGTGAAAACTCTATTTGGTATTCTGTAACAAATGTGAAATCTACACTAGCGCTACTTAATGAGAACGTAAGTGATGCGAACTAATTTCAAGTGAGAACATGATAATTTGACATTAGTTGGTATTCTTTAACTAAGATTTCGATACTCACTTCGCAAGTCACTTCGATTCTTTATGTCAAATCAAAAGTTAGTATTTTGCGTGTGATATCGCAGGTGAAAAGTTTTAGAAATTCTATTTCTTAGATTTTAACGATTTTATAGAATGCTAAGTACGAAGGTTAGTATCTTAAAAAATAATATAATTTATATTATTCCCATTTTTACCAAATTTCCGGTAAAATAACGTTTATTTTTTCAGTTGACACAATCGTTTCTTTTGTTGTACTTTATTGAGCGAAGCCTGCGATGAAAAGCCCAACTAATATTTTTACCACTTTTGTGTCGTCGGACTACGAGTAATTTACGGCATGCTTCACAACGACATGTGCAATCGAGCAGGGTTGCCTGTACCGATGATGATGATGATGATGATAGGTCTTCCATACACGATGGAAGTCATAGAACCTCAAACGGATGACATTACAGAAAGACTAATCTACGTAATTGACTATCAAAATAGGTTGTAAGTAAATATTTTAGGATATTGCAAAATAGATTGATCTGTGTGCTTGGTATTATCTACTAGACCTCATAACATAATGTATAGGCCATTGAATACTTTATTAGATTAGAACGTTATTAGTTGGGAAAAAAATTAAAAACATTTAAGTGTATTTAATTTTGTTTTATTACTTTCGGGTTTTGCCTTTAGTCCCTCTTCAGTCTTCAGAATTTGATTCGTGAGTACAGTTAGGACTCTTGCATCCCATTCTAAGTTTAGTTCACCCTCTTGGAAAATGCGCAGGCAGATATATAGAGTGACCAACGAAAATAGAGGCACTGCTATTTGGTGTGTTCCTGTAGTTAATAGTTTTTATTATTATAACTGCAGCCTCACATGTTCAATTGTTCTTAATTAGTTGCAAAACCACCATTTTCTAATTCATAATAATCACTACTCTCCCTATTTTGAACAATTCGGGAAATTCTTTCATAATTATATCATTAATCCTACCAGAGCAGCTCATGTTACAGCTTTTACTACACATTACTAGGAAAATTCAAGACATCGTTGTAAATACAAAGACACTTAAAAGGCAGCTTACATTAAGACCTACCTTAATCAACTTCTTTCTTTGAATTTTATGTGCCTCCAATGCATTCAAATATCTTATAATTTTATACCACAACATAGAAGCAACGACTCTGGCTCTTTGATTGATTAAAACCTCTGCCAATGGAGTTTATCTTCCAAACACTGCACCAAAGTCTTGACTTGACTTGAAGGTGCGAAACATGTTCGAGGGATCTGAAATAAAGCAATTCATTTATTATTACATTTCCATGCATAAGTTAGTTGGCGATACTTATGTTCTTCAGAAATACTTACTTTATGTTGATTGAAATTATTTAAGTTGTTTACTGGTAAAACATAGAACCAAACAAACTACGCCCCACAAAACTTTGTTTTCGTAAATACATTCCGTAAGTACCCATGAGTAGAGTTTGTTTATTTAATTTATAAAGTCAAACTTCTTAAATGTCACCTGAGGAATGACGCCAAGGCATTTAAGTTTCTTCCAAACACAAATTATGTTAAATATATAACTTAATAACAAAGTAAACTCGAAAACATAATGATTTAGATAAATAGTGTTCAAAATACTGTAAAAGTAATTTTTTTCTTATCATATTTTTGAAAAAAAAGCAATCGTAAATATTAACCGATAACCGAAACCATAAGAGGTCGGCACTAGTGTTATCGGTGGATCTCACTTGAGTTTTCGATACCCATTTCACTTCACGCGACCTTGACATGTGTTACAGAATACCAAAACGTTTTCATCTAAAGTGACCATCGAAGTGAGAGTGAATTCGAGATGAGATTCGAGTTCGAAATCTGTTATTTACAGAATCGCACTACAGATCGTTTCCGCTCTAAACCGCTTCTGTGGCCGGGAGTTTCATCTCGGAGCTCGGTCCAGACATTTTCAATTACAGATCTAGATGGAAATTGTGGAGAGATCGCAAATTGCCGTCCTTTCTTGTTACCTTTTGGATTGAGACTGGCCATTAATTACTAGATTTAAAGATAAAACTCTACAGAGTTAACATTGACGATCCGATTGGCTCGCTGCCTTAAGAAAAAAATACTATCCTGAACAAATTCGTGATACTTTTTTTTTATATAAATGTTCATTGTTATATGGTTTGATAAAATAAGTATTAAATAGTCATATAAAGTAATAAGTAAAGTGAAAAATTTCAATTTGTAGGGCTGTTACGGGTAAGCATGTGACACAAGTTGTAGGTAACTATTCTCGATATCAATTAAATTTAAGTAGATAATACTTATTGTAAAGGAAGTGGAACATAAGAAGTAGGTTTGTGGAAGGTAATCTCTAAAAGTACTGATCCGATTTATAAAATTCATTTTTTAATAAGAAGCTACACTGCCCTGTTATTTGGGAACGGAGGGCGCTGTCGGTGAGGGCGAATATGATTGCCCGCAGGTACGCGCGAGCTTCTGAAGATGTAAAAGAAACACTTTTCAGAGCCTACTGTACGTCATTGTACACCTGTAGCCTATGGGTGCATTTTACGCTGAAATATTATAGCGCCCTCCGTGTCCAGTACAATAATGCTTTCAGCGTGCTTATGGGGCTGCCTCGATTTTGTAGCGGGGATGTCGGCGATGTCGGGGATGTTTGCAGATATGCAAGTTTATTGCTTTATTGTAATAATGCGAAAAAATTGTGCATCCTTGGTGCGTCATGTGCGAGCCAGCTCCAACAGCGTTCTGAGCATGATTGCCGATAGGCTGGACTGTTGTATTGTGAATCGTTGCTCCAGAATTTCAGCTGGAATTCTGAGCCAATAATAGAATGTAAAAAAAATATTATTTGAAATTAAACACATAACACGGTAAAATTAAGGTTCATGTTAGTTGATTTTTTTTATGGTACCATAAACTTGCAGTTACGACCCATCGCTAACATATGGGCGGGTGAAGCAGCCTGCACTACCGGCGGTAGTGCCACACTGGGTACACTACGACAAGCGATGTCTCAACTTCACGGCGTTCTTCAAACAGCCCGTGTTCGACAACCCTGACGAGAACTACCGCGTCAGGGTGGTGAACATCGTGTACTTCCTAGAGGATGACACCCTCACGGTTATGGAGCCAAGAGTCCAGGTAATTTCCATTGCAAATATCAGTCAACTTTTTGCCAATAAGTACCTACATATTTTTAGGTGCATTCAATACAGAGATAAGATTCTTAGGTTCTCGTTTCAATATTTACATCGATACCTATGTGAGAAGGTTATTCGATTCAACTGTATTTTCTTATATTCGCTGCGTAATACTTAGGTATACGTATTGATTTTCTTCTTCTTATTTGCTATTCTATGCGCCTAGGCGCCGCATGTTTCGTGGAACAATATTAAGTATAATAAGCAAGGCCAATTCAGTGTCGACACAACCCTACTAAAGTTTTTCACCACCTTCATATACGGAGCACGCAAATTACCTTTTTTTAGTAGGTAGCCTTTATTAAACTTTATGTAAAAAAATAACGGGACTGTTGTGGTGCAGCTGGCGGCTGCATATAATTGTATTACAGGAAAGTTTTATTTGCATGGGTTATGATGTACGTGGAAGTTTTAATTAAAAAACCCTTTGCATAAAAATATATTTCCTTTTTGATTAAAGGTTAAACGTGAGTAAAGTAAAGGCGCTTGAAAGTGGAGATTAGCCAAAGGAAAAAGACGGGTGTATATTAGAGACGCAATGATTTCACGTCCAATATAAAAATCAGACCATTATCCGGCCGGAAGCTTAGCGGGCTCGTAGCGAAGTTGGAGTCACTTCACTACGGAGTGTAGGTAGCTGTGGTCGGGGCAACTTCACGACGTAGTGTAGTCGGAGCATTCTAGTGAAGTAAGTAGGGCGTAGAGCATTGTAAGGATCTCTCATCTCCTGCGTTAAGATAATTCATTGAGCGTGTTGACAAATACCTTCAACTCACGACTTTGTTACAAGGTCCATCACCCAGGTTCAAAACTACTAATGATGAATAATTTTCACTCCCTACAAAAATATCAGTTAAAAATCCGAATAATAAACAATCATTATCCCATCTGCAAATTTCATTTGAAGCAGCAACGTATGGGATAGAATGGTGTTGTGATTGTGAGCGGATCTGAAACGGAGCTAGCAAATGAGCACGCATTTGTCTCGGAATGAATGCACCGAGGCGGTTGCACGCCGCATTGTTGCGCCGTCGCATCGTGAATGCCGTCCGTTATTATTCACATGAAAATTATTTTATCTCCGCAGACGTGTCGGTATTCCATTTTTCGAGACGTTTTGCATTAGCGATCGTACGCTAGTCGTTTTCATTCGTCATAGGATACCAGCAAAAACATTATAAATTTAAAAAGGTGGTCTTTGCATTTTAACGTCCATACGTCTCGGAAATATGACGGGTTGACAGCTAGTAACACTATAATGATGGAATTATTAAAAACTAAAATGGCAAAAATCCGCACCAGGCCAGCGAGTGGATATTACTCTAATAAAGGTCAATGATAAATAAAAAACTTAAATAGAATGTGAGTAAATAAGTCTTTTTAAATCCGACTTTTAATCCGAAATTTATTCATATCCGACTCGATAAAAAATATATGTATTGTTATTCGTATTGTAGAACGTTTCTGGGGCATTAGCAATTTTTCCAGCCTTTCTTCAGTACAAAGAAACGCCAATAACTTTGTATAAAAAATGAGACAATTCTTTTAATGGAGTATTTGAATTCGTTAGGCGAGTTGAGCTTCAGGCTACCAGCGCGGGGAGTTCGCTGTTTTATAATATCGTACATAATTATAATGTTTGCTCCTATTATTGCGAGTAATAAGGCGATTATTTTTGCTAATAATTCTAGCGGTAATAAAACCTTTTCTCTTGCTATCTGATTAATATTTACAATTGGTACATCGCATATAATTTTGCGCAACAACAAAGGTCTTGATTATTCTTTATTAGCTAGTTTAACTACTTCCAAACTTATAAATTCTGTCGTACTCACAGTTTTATTAAGCATCGTTGTTAAAGATCTCTTAGTAAATAGTTATTTTGGTAACTTCCTAACTAGAGCAATTAACAGAAAATTATCTTCCAAGAGACGGTTATTTTTTCTGTTGATGTTGTAGGGTAAATATAATTATTATGGGATTCTCAATAGCATTTATTAAGCTAACGATCTAGGGACCCGTAATACGACTTATATCCGCTGAATATCTTTGAAATATAGATATATATGTACTTACATAGTAGTCAGCACAAGAATACTTGGCTTTATAATAATGTATTTAAAATGCTAATATTATAAAGATGTAAAGTTTGTGACATTTTAGTCTACAAAAATGTCTACTGAACCGAATAACCTATAACCTAAATCTACTGAACCGAATTTTGAAAAAATGTTGAAAAGAAAGAAAGAAGAAAACCGAAGTTGAATACATGTTAAATGAAAATAAACGTACTACCTATATTCCACGCGGGCGAAGCCACGTTTGTCTTTCGTTGTGTGTGTTAAGCACATACTCCAGCGACAAACACGACAACCAGGAAATCATTAATTAAATTTGCATTAAAATAAACTTTTGTACTTATACAAAAGTGAGTACGATTTACTGTGTGAAGGTCCATTTTGATTTAAACAATTTTGAATATATTTTTTTTTATGGGATAACTCGGCAAACGAGCAGGCGAGCTACCTGATGGTAAGTAGTCATCGCCACCCATTGACATCTGTAAACCCAAAGGAGTTTCAGATGCGTTGCCGAGCCTATTTAGGGAAAGGGAGGGGAAGGAGAAAAGGAGAAGGAAGGGGATTGGGGGAGGAATTGGGCCTCCGGCCCTCTCGCTCACCGAACGAAGCGCAGTAACGAAACGCTACTACTCGGACGTCGGTCTTCTGCGAGAGTGTGGTACTTCCCCGGTCAAGCCGGCCCATTCATGCTGCGAGCATGGCCCACCATTTAGCAAAATGCAAAGACAAAGAAACCTGTAATCTGAGAAATCACAAGATACTTTCCAAACACCACTTAAACCAAAAGGGGGACACTATGTATTCTATGGTTCGTTAATGTTTGATTTCAGAACTCCGGTTTATGGCAAGGCAAGTTGGTGAGTAGAGGCAAGATACCTAAGAACGACCTCGGTGAGTGTTGGCACTGGAAGGACCTCGATATCGGCAAGGACATCTGTATCTATGGGAAAGTTTTCCATACAGTTTCCTGTGATCTATTTACTAAGGTAAGGTATTTTTTTATGAGTAGTGCTCTTCTTCTACCCGCAGTATAGCCCCATACTATAACCCTTCCGATTCTGGGAGACCCGTGACTAACAGTAGGGTAGTAAATGAGTTGATGATGAAGTGCTCTTTTACTGTTTTACGTCTTAAGATACAGAACCCTTAAAAAGCATTGCAAACCTATTCTTTTAAATATATTTTTTTGTTTTAAATACACATAAACATAAAATGAGGTAGCCTACATGACGAACTGTAAGATTGAGGGCAGTACGACAACGACACGTTCAGACCGATTAGAAATATCATTGTGCTATTAACTTTGGATGTCATTGCTTTGAAGGAGCTGTCAGAAACATAGGTTTAAATTGCGATTAAATTCTCATTGCGACTGAAATTGATGTCTTTGTCTATCACACTCACGGAAGAGATGTGACCACACTGTCTACATTGACAAAAAAAAACTTAGAAACTTCTTCGAAACGTTTTCAAACATGCCAAACGAAACGTGTCATACAAGGTATAAGTACTCGATAGGAATTAATCTACGGGAAGCACAATGAACATTATCAATGCAAGTAACACCACCAGCCACACCTAGCTTCACTTAAGAATTAACAAAACGTAAAACCGCCTTCAAAAAATAATAAAATTATGTTATGTCTAAAACAGTGTGGGAAGTCGGTGGGGAAAAAAATTATAGAACCACTCAAATTGAAGTCACCGACTTCCTGATTTAGTTTTTTGTTGATTTTTTTAAATGCTTGTGTTACAAGTGGGTTCACGTCGGTAGTGCAATGGGTGGGGTTCGAACCGGCAACCGTGTCATCGCAAGTCCGACGCCCTAGCCATTAGGCTACCACCGCTTCATTTGCGGAGAAATCGCGTAACAAACATACAAAAAAAAGCATACAAATTGAGAACCTTCTCCTTTTTGAAGTCAGTTGAAAAAATAAATAATCGCAGGTATTGTGTAGATATGTGTACACCACGTAATGAGCCGCCGTATTATGAGAAACTACCATTAGAATTTATTGGAACAGAAAATTGTATGTATAGCTACCTATATATTACATTATTCCTTACATATCATATTAATTAAAATACGAATAATAAGAGTAACACGGTACAAACTTACTTATTTAATATGTGTTGTATAATGATAATAATTATTAGTTACCAAATAGGTAAGTACCTACCTATTTTAAATTGTAATAGGCAATTGTATAATTTTAATTTAAGTTCGGTAACGTTAAGGCTTTTGTGTATGTTGTTTACCATGTTATGTTCGCATGAATTTACCATGGCCGTGTAATCGATTGAATTGTACACAAAAGAGTGATCAAACATATTATTATTAAACAGTACACGTTGGCAATGGCACTAACTAAACGGTTAATGACCCGTCGTTCTGTCTCACTCTCGCGTCAACTCGTAAACCAACCAAACAGCATTTCTTTGTTAGTCATTATATCGCAAGAATTAATTTTACTTATTAAAAAACCAGCAGTATTGAAAGCAAAATGTTAGTAACATAATTCTCTTACCTTTTTAAGCAGTAAGCGACGATGAACGAACGTAATTCAGCAGGAAATCGGTCTGTCGGCAACACAGTGAACTATTTTTGGGTTATTTAATTTGCGTTCGCGTTCGCCGGCAAGGTCGCGGACTCGCGGTACACGTAGGCCGCGGGGAGGGGTCGCGGGAGACTCGCTCTCTGGTTACAATAATTATTATCAAAGATCATAGGTCGTCTATATTAAAATATTCATACCGTGAATTTTTTTGAAATAAAATCGTACATTGTAGGTAATGGTTAAGGCTTGTATTCATGTTAACAATCTTTTATGACACGGCTTTGACACTGCAAACCTACACAATGCATCACAAATGTTACAGAACTCGAGAATACTACATAACAAGATATAAAACAGGAGCTTTCCTCCATCCCACTTCACAATACCGCTATTATCGTTAGCACTGTCTTTCGCAATTGACATTTCCGTAGACATTATTGGAAGGGGAGGGTAGTTGTTTATTGATATTTTTTTGGGAACAGTTCAGCGATAAGAATTCGCGTGACATTAAGTTGTCTGCTCATTACAGCGTATCTAGCATACCGTGTTATGAACGTATTAGGCATGATTGGAAAGATTCTTCATGCATGGTGGAGTCTACTAACGCCCATTAGAACATAAATTATGTGTGCAAATTGTGTTTTCTATTTTTGTCAGTAGATGGTGCTGTTTTGATGCAAAATAAATATATAAATATTACTAGGTACAGTCGCCAGCACATTAGGTTATAGGTACGAAACTGTCAAATTCCTCCAAATGATTTTAAGCCTGAAAATGTTCATAATTAAGTTCAAAATCGACAGAGAAATTTTGACATTTTGTGGTAGCCTGATGTGCTGGCGTTCGGACCTAAAAGTAAACATTATTCGAGAAGGATCGTCGGTCCGATAATCGCATGACACGTTGCGCCTACGGTGTTGGTCGGCGACAGAATGAGAGAACATTTAATTGCATGTGCCGATACCATCACCACGGTAATCATACAACGATCAAGTTATGGAACGTTGTAGTGGGCAGACAGCTGTAACCTTGATAAGACGTCTTCTGATTTTTTTCTGAAGGTAAAAGTATAAATACAGTACTATTATATACTATAGTGTTGAGATGCCTGATTAATTAACTTTTAGTTTCGTAAAGGTGTATTTCGAGGCATAGAATTCACTCCTCGGTGGATTTAACTTAACTCTCAGAAATTGCAGCGCCTCGAAAGTGGTTTTCAAGTGGCGTAGTTCAATTTTAGTAAGTAACGTTGATTTTGAGCGGGTTTTATTGGAGTTACCTGCTGCAATTTGTTGCAATGTTCGAGTAGGTACATGATCGATTAATTTGAAATGAAATGCGAATGTTGCAAAATAAACCATCCTTGAACTAATCCAATAATGTAAATTGAAGTTGTGTTTGAACCTATAATTGAAAAGAATTAGTACTGCTAGCTTTGATTGTATTTAAAAGAACATTACATTATAAAACATACCATACACCAATATTCCCTGAAGGGTAGCAGAGGTCCACTTATGTACACCCACGATGCGCCGGTATGTTTAGGTCCCATGTAATAGAGGGCGAGCCTATTGCTATTAGCCGGGCACAAATCAAGACTCCGAGCTGCTACAGAGAATTTAATGGAAAAACTCAATGACACTTTGCCTGACCTGGGAAGAAGCGTAGCAATCTCGCTGTGTACCACGAGACTTAACGAGGCAGTCTCTGATATTATAGAACAAACTAGCTTTCTGCCCACGGCTTCGCCCGCGTGTTTTCTCATACAAACTTTCATCCCCTTGGGAGTAGAATTAATCAAAATCCTTTCTTAGCCTACGTCATAACATCTACCTGCATGCCAAATTTCAGCCCGATCCATCCAGTGGTTTGGGTTTTGGGCTTTGATAGATCGCTATGTCAGTCAGTCACCTTTGAGTTATATATATTTAGATTATGTTTTAGTAAATATTTTTTTGTATGATAAGCTTAATCTATATATTAATACGCGAAGAAAACCCCCCTTTTTAAGCACATTGTGCGCTCGGAGGAGTGTGAGACATAAGGGTGGCGTGGGTGAGACATAGGTGAAATTCTTAGAGAATAGTGCAGAAAATTGAGTTTCGTTCGATCTCCAGGTTGAGCAAAGTATTATTGAGTTTTTGTGGAATTAGCAATAGCAGCTTGGAGTTTGTTTTATATCTGGTAACAATAGCTCGCCCCATATCAAATGGAAACTGCAGGCGTACATTAAGTACTGCTCACCTTTCCGGAAATACAGCCGTGCCGGTATTTAGTACAATGCGTAGGTTACAAATACAAAATTTTAGATCTATGCTCATTGCTCACGACGAACAGGTAGCTAGCAAAGCCAGCAATTTAATTAGGTATAAGTATATTATATAATGTGTACCTATTTATCTTCCACTGAAACACACGCTGGTCCAAGGTCAGTGGTTATGTATATCCGCCCCGAGTTCCTAACATTTACCTACTTAGTCCATATTTATCTGTACTACTATACTAAAATTAAAAAAAACAAACCCAATTACACGCACACACGTATACCGAATCTACGCCTTATCTGGTCAGTCGAGCTTTTGATAGCTCGACTGACTCGAGTGACGAGATAATGCGTAGTAAAGGTATACGTGTGTGCGTGTAATTGTGTTTGTACACGGCAAGGCGTAGCTTTAGCCGGCCTCACTTCTTTGTTCGCAAAGTTTTATCTTAACTTTTTATTTGATCTGAGTTTAATACTCAATTGTGAATAAGTTTTTGTTGATATCGCAATTTCTACTAGCATGTACCTAGAATGTGATATTGCCGAAAAATTTGCCAAAAACCCACAAAAAATTAGGCGCGCCCAACCCCGACGCTTTAGCCTTAATTCTGGCCGAAAAGGCTGGCTGTCCGAATAGAAAATTCTTGAATCATATTTCTCATCGTATAGCATCAGAAGTTGCCAAAATACCAAATTATGTATATTTGTATTATGTAAATTATGCTTTTTTCACCACGACATTGCATCATTCTGTTGACCGTATGTAGGTACCTTACATACGTACGTACTTAATACTAATCGCGGTACTCATAAGTAAGTATATTATTATCTTTTCTTGTCATTCACACGGCACACCCACGAATGCTTTAATCGTTTTTGAAGGCTCATTCAAAAAAAATCGTGTCACGGTGTTTGTGGTTGCACTCCTCCGAAACGGCTCGACCGATTTAATGTGTTTTTTTTTGTATAATTGGTAGGTATAAGAATAGCTCTACGATTTTTTAACTCCACTTTTTAATCGCGATTTCAGTATTGCAGAACAACGTTTGCCAGCTTACCCGGCAAACGTTGGTAGTTATTGTATAAAATGGTGAAGTCTCAAATTGTAGTATACATACCTACAACGTATACTACAATTTGACACTTCACCTACGACTTGAGCTGATTTATTGTGTCTAGTCGACACGGGTAAGTGAGCCTAGCACTAGGGAGCTAACATGCGTGTCGCAACATAAATTTGTCGTCACGCTATCTCGGCTTTAGCCATAGATTCGAGGTACGAGATAAGCGACAATAAAACTATTTCGAGGCGCGATAGAAGCTGTAGACAAGTTGAAATCTGACGTTTGATATAAATATAAGATTTATTGAGAGATCGTAATTTCCTTACATAAATATTGTATAATGTTGATTGTTTGTTTAGTCTTGTGGTCCCAAGCGCGACTGCTGCACTAAAGGTCTTGTTTGACTCCTAGGTCGAGCAAAGTGTTATTGGGTTTTTCTATGAAATTATTAGTGGCAATTCGGAGTTCAGAATTGTACTCGGTGAATGGCACTAACCTCGCCCCTATTACATGGGACCTAAACATACCGGCAAAATGTGGGTGTACATTAGTACATCTCTGCCTGACCCTTCGGGGAATACAGGCGAGATGGTATGGTAAATATTGTTTTAATTTGTATGCCGCTTTACACGTCAGATTGCAACTCCTTTATTTCCCCCAGGTCCTACGCCAATTAAACCAAGTCGTCCAATATATTGTCTGTGTCGTCGAATGTTTACTCCATAACGATATAACTAATTAATTTAACATATAATTCAAGATTGCAGATATGCAATTTATTTACACATAGCTGCAAGTACCTAGAACTATCTGCTACAAATGCAAGAAAAATATATTCAATGAAAATGTGTACCTACTTACATCATAATATTAAATATTAGGTATATGAGTGTGATAAGACCGCATATCTCTCGACGCTAATAATAAACGATAATCTTATCTGAAAGTCGGTTAAAGTCGTGTCTCTAACAATAAAGGCATGAACAGAAACATTAATCCACATTAGTAACTCATTCATAAAGGCTCTAGGGTTGTTTAACAAAGAAGCTTATTATACTTATGTTTTTATTCTTTATTTTACACAGAAAACATATAAAATTAAAACAATAATTATAAAACATACAATGTCGTACAAAGGCGAGTATAACCCTAAATCTATCCCCTAAATTGAGTTTTCTACTAGCAAACCTTTGAGTGATCGTTGTTGAATCTATACATTACCTACAGGGTTTGAGTCAAGTGTACAATTATTTAAATAAATACACTAGAAAAGAAAAATATATAAAAATTTCAAACACACACTTACTTAATACCTTAACGTTTTTAGAAAAAAAATTAACTCGACAAAAAATTTGATCTGACGAATTTCATATAGGTACCTGCCTACCTTGAAGTCATAATTATATTACCTATTGTAAATGGCACGGTCGCATAGACGTACCTAGATCTATCGAATAAATATTGTGAAATGTGTACAGTTACTGTAGTCAGAAACCGCACAGCCTAACCTATGTGTATTATACAGCATCAGCAGAGATGAAACAGCATCTGTAGCTGAACTAGGCAAGGCCTGTAGGTACTTTGGTTATCAGCGCCAGTCCCCTCGATTTGCTTGACTACTACTTATTTGCTAACAATTTGAGCTTAAACTGATTGTACTATATTATTGATTGTATTATATTTGATCTAATAAAATAAATTATGTTATATTGTATGAATATGATTGTCTGTTGTGTGGAACTTGAAACCTATATCTAATCTTGATTAAAATAGAGAAAATTATCGAGACTAAGAAAATTATAATTGTTATCCAAGATACAAAATTCGTATAGGAGAAATGAGAATGGCTTAGTAAAGGCCTGCTAAAGAGGTTCATATTATGCGACAGTAGAAAGTTATAACTGATCACTAAACTAGCAAGTGATATGTGCAATTGAATGTTTTTATCAAAAAAGTATACGCAGACACAGCTCACCTGATGCCGGCGCTTGCGGCAACTGCAGTCTAATAAAAATTAAGGAGTAGATACCAACAAACAACAAACACATAAAATTAAATTATGTACTAGTAACAATTATTTAATTTAAAAAACTAAAAAATAGCACTTTCATAATAATTAAAGAAACAACAACAATCATCGCGTGTTGTCTTTCTCATCAGGCTCATTTGCCCAGTAATTTCACTTTTTAACATTTGAGACCTTACATTGGTGAACAGTGGCGTAGCGTGGGGGGGGGCGGCGGGTGCGGTCCGCACCGGGCGGCACTTTGGAGGGGGCGGCATTTCAAGGGTGGTAAAAAAAATGATTTTTTGTGAGAACATTTGTTTACTTTTCAGTTTAGTTTAATCATGCCCTAATTTGTTATTCATCAGTGGCGGATTTAGAGATTTGCCGCCAGGCTATACAAATACTGCCGCCCCTACTGACCTCTGCAATTTAATACTGTAGTACACAATTTATTACATTTTTCTTTGTTGTTCTTCAATTTTGTCTTCCTTTAACCACTTTTTCCTTATGATTGTGAATAGGGAATCAATATGTCAGTTTCTAATTTATTTAAACAACCAAGGATTTATTAAACGATTAGGTACAAAAGAAATAGTTTTGGGTTTAATTCTGAGTTGTGAAAAGGAAAAAAGATGGGGTATGGTATGCTTCAATACAGCGATGGCCGACCGCATATTAGACCGAAAGAATAGATTACATATCTATATTTTTTTGTCTTAAAAAAAGTAGAGTTACACCTCATTTATTAGATCCACTCGCAATTTAGTCAACGTCTAATGTGTTACACCTCATAAATATTTTTACCCGACTTCGCCAGAAGGAGGGTTATTTAAAATCATATCTCACTTATTTTTGTGAAGAAAAAATTCGACTGCGGACAGGATTCGAACATGCGTCTTCTTCACAGACTTTAAAAAAAACTGATATTTTGACGTGAGAATTTTCGATTGAAAATAAGGCTGCTTTTTCGATATTAAGTCAAAATAAGAAAAAAAAACATTTACATAAAATTTCGTGAAAAAAGTGTAGATACAAAAGTTGTAGATCTCTTAATTACCTACAACTTTGCCGTTTTCCATAACACTTGTAGTTTTCCCGGAAATCGAGATAAATTGTTTTTCACCCTAAACCCTTCAATGATTTGGGAAGCAAGGATCAGGGAGTGCCAGTTACTTACATATCAAACACCGTTAGCGAAACTAATAAAACCTTTTGCTTTTTAAGTGTCTTATTCTGCCCATTCTTTTAATTCATTGGCAACTGCAGCTACTGAATCGTGTATAGAGACTTCACGCTTTTTCAGTATTAAATTTATTTTTATCCTATCTTGAATGTTAACCAATGAAAGTTTTTGAAATTTTGCAATAACAATCTTATCATTACAATACGTGTTCCTTGAACGTAGAACTTCATTTAAATATGTACACAGTTAAAAAGTTACACGAGCTCAAAGATTGGTAATTTTCTATGAAAACGACTCAACTTCATGATATTATTTTAAGATAAAGTGTCGATACAGAACCATTGTGACTCATGGGGAACCCAGATAATATAATGAATATACTTGTACAGAAAAAATTTTTACGTAATAACTATATCAAAAGAGTAATCTCCAAATTTCGGATCAAGAAATACGCGCGAATATGTTGCAAATATATTGTTCCTTCACCTCTCGGGCAGGCGTTCGCATCGTGAGGGGGAGAGACAGCGACAACTGTGTAACATTGTTGCGTTCGCGAGAGACACACACACCCTCTCAATTTAAGGAATGCGCAGAATAAAACACTTAAAAAGCGAAAAGTTTTGTTGGTTTCGCTAACGGTGCTTGATATGTAACTGGCACTCCCTGATCCTTGATTCCCAAATAAAAAAGGATCGTATTCCGCTAACAATCCCAAATCATACAATAATTTTCGTTATTTAAGTGAGGTTTGTTTTAAAAAAATGTGGTGAAACACATTACACGTTGATTAAATTGTGAATCCACTCACACTAATAACCCGTCAATGCATACAGTTTCCTCATGAGGACATAACAATAGATTTTGCATTGTGTCTACAATATGCCGCTTGACAAGATAACATTAAGTTATATTTTTTTTATTCAGTAAGATGTCATTTATTTTCCAAAACTTGCCGCCCCCTCAAATCTACCGCCCTAGGCTCCTGCCTACTCAGCCTATTGGTAAATTCGCCACTGTTATTCATTTAAAAAATGAAAGGGCGGCAAATTCGGGATCCGCACCGGGTGTGCATCCGCTCTAGTGACCCACGCTACGCCACTGTTGGTGAACCAATATTTCCACTAAATATTCCCTTGGGAAGCGACGTTTTATCATCACATCGGATCTAAAAGTTATGATACCGCAGTATTGAGATAAAATTATGTCTACATTTTAAAATCCAAAATGCGGTTGCCCGCAATAACAGAGCAATAATGCGAAACGAATGGCCTTCGTAAAACCGTCGAATGGCTTTCCGAATAAAGCCGATGGGAGGTCGGGTGGCTTAAAGAAATGTGTTTATTGCTGGGGAACAGTGGAACTGTCCCGGTTATGGCTCTGGCTGGCCAGTAAACTAATACCACGCCCTTTATGTTCTTGACACTCAATTACTTTCGTAGGTATCGAGGCTTTGGATTAACTGACCTGTCACTGCGAAACGGAAAATGCGTAGTCAGGGTAATTGTATGTGTAGATACTATACTAGCAAAGTAATCGTGCTTCCTTATTTATTTAACCAAACTGGTAGTTTGCCACATATTACTTAAAAGCTTTTGTAAACTTATAAAAAAACACCAATCAAACCGCATAGGGCCTGTACTGCAACGTAATAACCCCATTAGTAGTAGTAGTGTCGCACTGGCATGTTTACATGCCAGCATGAATGGGTTGGCTCGACCCGGGAGGTAAGTAGGTACTACCCTCCTACAGAATGTCAACGTCAAGTAGCAATATTCATACTGTTGCGTTTCGTGCGGTGAGTGTGGAGTGCCGGAGGCCCAATTCCTCCTCCCTCGGTCCCCTTCCTTCTCCTTTTCTCCTTCCCCTCCCTTTTCCTTAAATAGGCTTGGCAACGCATCTGCATCCTTAGGTTTTGCAGATGTCCACGGGCGGCGATGACTACTTACCATCAGGTAGCTCGCCTGCTCGTTTGTCGTTATCCCATAAAAAAAATAGTTTGTGAGAGAGGCATATCACTCTGTCATATAGCGCTGTCTATCTCTCGTCCATACTTACGGTATTTTCTAAACACCGCTGATTTATGTCAAAAAGGCAGAGCAGTTAGTTTCAAAGAAAGAAAACTGAATTGTCAGATGATCAATTACGATTAGGACTCATGTCCATCCAATGGTTTTCTGTAAGAAATTGCATTAGCGATAAGACCGCCAATAGTACCTAATTATGTAACTATGATTTTGTTTTTATTTTCTTTTTGGTGTACAATAATCTATCTATCTATATATCGATGCTCAGAACAGTACGCGATGAGTCCTAGGATATGATTTCTGATGAATGAAAACACCAACTCGGCCGCATAATGCTCGTTGTTGTTATTATTACAAGAACACATTCCTCTATGAATTCACCATACATTATACCTAGAAAATAAGCAGATTCACATCTGTACGAGCATTCCTTAGATGATGATAATAATGCAAGCCATCAATATCTGCGCTATTATTCTCAAAGCTAGTATATTATGTCAAAATCTTCAAAATGAATATTCTAGGTTACCTACCTACTTATTTATAATTACGAATTACAGTGGGCTGATTATGATAATTTACGATAATTATGTACATAAGTATAATATTATCAACATTCTGGAAACTAAAAAAACGTAATGCATTCATAACCACAACAATTTCAGATATACCTACCTACTTCTCGTACATAAGTATGATAATATTACTCGTATATGTTTGCAATCTCAACATCAAAATTATTCTGATAATAGCCAGATAACTACTGGACTGAATTATTCGATTCGACCTTTAAATAAATTCGAAGTCACAGTGGAAACATATTTTACTTTTAACATAGAAAATGATGTAGGTATTTTACATTGTTACTTATAAATACCACCTAGACACTATTTATATATTTCAGTCGTTAAAAACAGATACTCAATACAGCAAAGCAAGTTCGAAAAATATTTCCACATTAGAAACCTTAATAAAAACGTTATTTACAAAATCACAATGCACCATAGTAATGTGAGACCACTTTGAAACCCATGTAAAATTTAATTAAGAATGGCACGAAGAAGGCAATACCGCGGGCAGGCTGCGGCAGTGGCTTGATGGCGTAAACAAACGTGTGCAGGATGCGGCCGGCAGCGTACAATCTGAACAGCAGTGTGGCCAGCGAGGCAGCCGGCTCCGTCGTCAAGTAAAAGGCCCCCAGCACCCAAAACGCCGGGATATTCTCCAAATCGTTGAGGTGGGCACGCCTCACTCTCTCCACATCTTGGTCATCGTACCTCACCTTTCCTTTTGCCGCTTTAGCGTCCTCTTCGTTCGCAAAAACCTTCTTACTGTACCGAACCCTTGACGTCAGTATAGTAACACCTAATAATTTGAGAGCCAGCACAGCCGAGTAAAACAAATATGATTGTACTGCCGGACTATCCAGCGATATCGGAGCCATGATTTTTATTATCACAAGTCGCGATGTTTTCGTAGCGATAATCAACGCCGGAATGGCGCGGTCGCGGTGCGGCTAGTGAGAAGGAACGGTATCATAATACCAGTACGCGAGTTGAATGGTCACGATGACGCGGCTGTTTGTGTATGTAAACTCGTATCATAATTTGATGTAATAAACTGCTTGGGGTACCTACTGTAGTCTTAAAAGAAGCAGAGAATCGGTTTTTATGCAAAAATATGTTTTCATTTGGTTGTCGATATGCAGCAACAGCACAGAATATTAATAAAATACAATTATAACTTCAACCATAAAAAATGTAATGACCTTATTAACAATTAAAACCTTGTGCAGTCTTTAGCTTTCTTCATTGCTTTACAAAGCTGTTATATAATAGAGAACTACTTGAGCACCCATGTAGAACGAGATGAGCGCGGGGATACCGAAGGCAATGCCTCGCGCCGGCTGTGGCAGTGGGATGATTGCGTACACGATGGTGTGGAGAATCCTGCCCAGCGTGTACACGCGGAACAAGAGCGTAGCCCAGGCGGCCGCCGGGTTTGTAGTCAAGTACAGCGCGCCAAGCACCCAAAACGCCGGGATATTTTCCAAGTCGTTGAGATGCGCACGTCTTATCCTCTCCACCTCGGGATCATCGAACTTTACCTTGCCTTTTAATGCCTTTGCATCCTCCGGGTTAGCAAAGACGCCGCGTATCAATCGCATGGTACCAGTCATTGGCGATAGAGCCAATAATTTCAGAGCCAATATTGCTGAATACACAATGTATGATTGCACCACCGGGTTGTCTAATGATAACGTGACCATTTTGTACACAACTTTGTTTGTTAACGTGAAGAGCACAATATAAGTACGCACAGACGGCAATACACCGGACGAATGATAAACAGGCAACGCTCGAGTCGAGCCGACGAACAGCTTCGTGCCGCTATTACCGAGTAATATTGCTATCGCTTTACGTAGCTCCAGCGTCATTCATTGCCGCTAGAAGATGTTAACTACATAGGAATTTCTTTACTGATGCAGCAATGTGAGCGATATCAAATGGATTATCAACTCGAATTTCATATTCTTGGCAAAGTTCTCATGTAGCCGATTTTCGTACTAATTATGATACCTTTTCTCAGTGAGTAGTTACAAAAGACAGAGTAGACTGTAGCTACATTACTGATGTTTGATACCATGTCAACATATTTTGATGTTTTTAAATAAATGTGAAAAGGTTATATCTACCACAGAGTGTTAACATAACATAATAGACAATAATAGAATGATGTAGTAAATACTCTGTTGTGGTATAATGTTGTCCATCGTGCCCCTACAATAATGCATTGAGTATTACTTTATTTGCGTGTCAATAGAATAAGGTTCTTTGTTCTTTAGTGAACAATCAATTAATCTTTTGTTCGTATGAAAAATTAATAAAAAAAACCTTGTTTCTTCTCATTTAAAGCTTTTGTGTAAACTTCAGGAATCAAATTGTATAGTTTCCCGTTACGATGCATTATGCTTACTTACTAAAAGATTCAGTGTGGTGCTCACGGACAGCCATTTGGTCATCCAGCGGCTAGACGGTCTGCTACGGTGTTTGTTATATTCTACAGATGGATAGTAAAAGGGCGAGCTTGTCGAGGATCAGCATACTGAAGTGGTAATGAGCCGGGCACGTCTCTCAGAGAGCCAACAATCGTTGGAGCAAACGAGTTCTTGAGTGGAGACCGCGTCTGGGCAAACGTAGTGCCTTAAGACGCCTGCTGACCAGGTGGTGTGACGACTTAGGCTCTGTGGCGTTCACAAGAGGTGTACGTCCAGCACTGGACGAATAAGAGTTGATGATGATGATGATGAGCTCGTTAGTAATTTAACTTGACTTTAACCTTACTTTTTACTTAGGTACTGTAACGCTGTGTGCTAGTTTCTACAGCTTGAAGCTGAATGTTGCGCTCTTGTGCAGCATATATTTAAGCCTCCTACTCTTCAAAGTTTTTAGGAAATCGAGTTGGCCTTAGTTATAATAACTTTTTATATAACTTTTATAGGATCGCAGTCTTTCAATTTACATAGTCATAACTTTTGTGAAGAATAAGTAGGTCCTTTTGAACGTAATAAAATCTTAATAAGTATCTCGTATTTTTTTATTTTGAAACTTTTACTGCATCCCCGCCAGGTCTATAAAAATAACGATTTGATAAATAATATTCGACCTACTTTCACGTAATCTACTATATAAAAATAAGTCGGGTTTTCCTTCCTGACGCTATAACTCCAGAACGCACGAACCGATTTCCACGGTTTTGCATTCGTTGGAAAGGTTTGAGCTCCGTGAGGTTTATAGCAAAGAAAATTCGGGGGCAAACACGCGGGCGAAGCCGTGGGCGGAAAGCTAGTTATGTATAAGATTGAGTATTAGGTATGCCTACATTTCACATAAATTACGTACCTGCTGGTAGATATGCAAAGTTTTTTCCAGTTTTAGGCCATACAGCACTGGAATAACCATAATATTGGTTATTAACAAGCTGCAGATAATTCTGAAATATATATTATGTAAGTAATTTGATTACATTTATTTGGATATTACACAATATATACATACATGTATACATATTTATGCACGTGACTAAACTTATTTGATGTGAATTAGAAAGAAGAACGTAGAATTTAGAAATGTATTTACGTAGCTATAGTTATATATACATATTGAATTACCCGCGTGCATGTCAGTCTTCCATTGCTGACGTCTGCACTGTTTGCGCTGGGCAGACAGACAATGAGCCCCGGTTCCATTTACACAGTAACTGTCGTCTGAACACGAGATCACAGTGAGGTCAGGGTTACTATCAAGCGCCTGCCAGGTTTCTCGTAGCAATGAGATGATGCGTGCGATTCTTACTATATAACATTCAATTAGGTAAAATAAAATATACATAAAGGTGTAGAAAAGCTAAAGTATAGAATTTGTAAGGTAGGTACCTATTTGTTAATAAATATTAAGTCGACACTAATCTTTATCATTGTACTCGTATTAATAAAATCTAATTCAAGGTCTTTTTGTTGAGCCAATCCAAATAATATAAAGAATACAAATTTTATGTGGCCGATCATGTATTTACTTACTGTGTTTGAAATAAGTATAGAAAAAGGATAAAAGTAGGTATAAATATTTTTCTTCTTAAAGGTCTTAATTAACCTTCGTTCCACTTATGTCGTAACAAATTATGTTGTTATTATGTATTTGTTTCAAAGGGTTTACTTCCTGGTAATATTTCATCCTGTCCAGTTTTTACAACAAGCCTGTACAGTTCGGAAATGAACTCATCAATTTGTTGTTTTTGAAGTGAATGCGCTCGTTATTTTTTGTTCCAAATTAAAGGCAACATTCATGCTAAGTCATGAATTCACACAGTGGTTAAATATTTTAATCCTTTTAGGACTTGAGAATATAAGGAAATCATATCCCATACGTAATGTTCCAATTTATTCTGCCCCACTTTTATTATGTTCATATCTCTTAACGCTTTCCGCTAATTTGATTTGTTGTTCCCATTATGTACTTGACATATTTTGTATACTTTTATTTTATTAGAAGAAATCGGGTGTTGCTGTGAATATTTCCCTCAATTATGATATGTCTCTCAATCTCAATAATGATATGATAATTATGTTATTATTTATCATAAAAACTAGTTATATATTGCTTTTTGACTAGACTTTAAAAAAATATCTACATTTAGTGCGCCTGTCATAAGAACATAGCAATTTTTATTATATATTTTTTAGCATGTAATAAAAATAAATTGTTTATTATAAAAAAAACGCAGTTCCTATTTAGTAATTAATAGGCATGATTTAACTTGTTCAGAATTATTGAATATTATTTGAACAAAAGAAACGCCCCCGGGTGGGCTCGAACCACCAACCTTTCGGTTAACAGCCGAACGCGCTAGCCAATTGCGCCACGGAGGCTCGTGACATACGGCGCGAAAATAGCTACCATATGCCATTATTCGTCATAGGTATATCAAATTCTTTATAATTAGGTACGTTGTTCATTATTTAATGAAAATTAATATTCAATGGTTTAAAGATTATATTATCTGATTACAACTTATTAAACATGACTAGTAAAACGAAATATTACAATGCGAAGCTGTGTACCTAAATTAAAATTATCGATAAGAGAAAAGCGCTGCGCCCATTTGACACACTCAAGCACCTCGTAATTTGTTTGTGTAGATTTATTACTATTTTACATGAACTTTACATTTATCTTACATAGATCTAAGTATATAGGTAGGATGAGCATGAACCACTTACGACTCATGACCATTAGGTGGTTATCTTTATTCAAAGAGCGACCAATCATGCCATATGCGAAAACGATTTTTTTAGTCTCCTAACACATACTTATTACAAATGGCATAGTATAAGTAAGTATTGCGCAAATGAATTTCAGGGCCCGGTGATTGGGAATCAAAGAGCAGTCTATCGTTGCAGGAGGTAGAAAATTCAAAATACCTAATCCTTTCTCATAAAAACTTACATACCTACCTAGAATGACTGAACCATTATCTTACCTCCCTACCTATGATGGCACGTCACAGATACTGTATAAGTCAAACTTCCACAGTGGGTACTTACCTAAATAACAGCTTATGAAAACCTAAGGTGCTGTAGCCGCTATTCGGGGCCTCGCGGAGTCATTTTTGAGAACGTTTCATTTTCCAACTACATCCTAAACTGATTTAGTGTTTTAACCATAAGCTATACTTTTAGTTTTGGAACAGTTCCAAAAGACATTTCATCTAAAACATTGCTGCATGCTAAAGAAATGAGGATACCTAGTAGGTAGCATATAATTTGTCTACTCTAGTCACAAAACAACAAAAAACACCATTTCAAAATTAATGTATGAAACGCGTTCAGGAATGGCTGGAATCCCAAGGCATGGAGCTGTCTAAAGAGGAGATGTTGCCAGTAGACGACTACGCCCAGAAGGAGAGGTGGAAGAATGTGCGCCCACCCAGCAGAACCAGGGTTAAGGATGACCAGCTGCTGCGGTTCCTGCAGTACGACGGAAAGGTCCTCTCGTAAGTAATAAGATTCAGATATTTCTCTTAAAAATTCGCCTAATAGTCTAATTGCTTAAACAGGTTTGAGTTCATATTTCTCTTTCTTCATGACGTATCGACAGCAAATCGAAAGAAAAGAAAAAGAAAATTATTAATTATTAAATTATATTTTAATAATTAATAATTACTTTTTTTAAGGATTTTATCGCGTTATATTGATATTTTTAATTCCCGTGACCGTGGATGCTGTAAAGGATCCGAAACGTCGGGAATCAAAAATATCAATATAACGCGATAAAATCCTTAAAAAAAAACTAAGAAAATTTACGTGATTAAATTCAGAGCAAGTACTTTAGTCAATTAAATAATATAAATGCACTTACTAGTTTGTAACTTGGAAAGTGGCAAACCAGATAAATTAATGAGATCCAGACCACAAAGTAGTCTGCAATTTACAAAGTTACACTGGCACAAACGATAAGGACAACAGACACAAAACGATTAATATTTTTAATAATTAGGTACTCGAATCTGAATTGTTATCGATTTGCAAGTAATTTACGGAGCATAGCGTAGGCAGGTATATTTCTACCTTATATGCGCTATTATACATTATGCATATAACTATGCACTTTGGCAAATCGCAGATTATTGATAATGATAAAATGGTAATTTTAGATTTTTTCTATCCAATGGTTGTCTATAAAAAATTGCTCTCAGCAATAAGGCTGCCAATTGTTTCCTCGTAAGTTACATTTATGTATTCTATTTTAGACTTTTCCTTTCGTGTACTATAAAGACTACCTACTCTTATTTACCTAGCTTGATCGAATGTAGATAAAAAATAAGTATCTACTTCATTAGTCTAGTGGAACCCTTCGGGGGATAAAAGCGTGTTGGTATATTATTAATACTAATATTAATAGTTTAATGACTTAAAAGTACCAAAATAATTTGATCACATAGTTAAAATGTCTTTAAGATCAATTAAAACGTAGGTATGTCTAAACTGTGCTGTGTTCTAGAGATGCTTAGTTAAATCTGCACTTGGAACTGTTGGTAATTAAATAGCACGGGTCTATCTAATCAGAACTCGGTCGGTCTAGTCAAACTAGATACTAGTGCGGTTCTCTCGGGAGCCATCCAACTTGGGTTTGTCTTCGTTCTTAGAAACGTCACTCACTCCTACTTTATTGGATTACCTATGCGGGCATAAACTTATACTGGGAACAATCGGAATGTATAATATATTAAGCAATATGGATAATGTGTATTTAAATAAGCAATGGGAATATAAGAATTTAAAGTGGTTCTAATAAATACAATTAAAATTAAAAAAGATACTGTTTGTTTGTTATCAAATGTCATTGTACAATAATAAGGTTTCCTTTTTGGAAATCCATGCACCCACTCAAAATTTGTTAAAAAAGCGATTAAAATTCTGACAACATCCGAGTCTCTAGGCTCCGCGCTTGCAATTTATGAGACAGTACCTACATGACAAGAACAGATTGAATTAGCTACTGCTAAATAATACATTATAGTACCTACGCGTAACACTCTGAAATATTGTCTAATTAGTAGGTTTTTAGTTTCAATGATATCCTTTCTAATATTTTAAGATTTCATACAAAATTTAAATTAAACATTTGTCATACAAATGAAACCGCGAGCAGTAACTAGTTTTGGTAATTGTACATTCGAAACGAGATTCAAAGCAGACTTTGGTCAGGGCTATATTCGAATTTCAATTATGCATGAAGATATGAGTAAACAAACAGTGAACGACAAAATTATACTTATTTTTAAAAAGGTTAATATTGCACAGGTGTAATGATAAATTTATAATTCAAGGTCATTTCTATTTTAATTATTTCAAGAATTCTTGTCTCATACAAAATTAATCCTGTAGCATAACACATGATATAACATAATATCATGCCTGTATTCCCCGTAGGGTTATGCAGAGTTGTACTAAAGTATACCCAAATTTTACCTAGCCATTCAAATTAATAAAAAATAAACACTACCTATTCGACCTGGGAATTGAGCCTAGGAGCTCTAACGTAGCAGTTGCGCTTGGGATCACTAGAAGAATGAAGAAGTCTAGAACAAGCAAAGGAAAAAAAATACAAATATTAATTAAACTTTCATAGTAGTCGCTTGACTGTTTCAATAGGCTTTGAAACGGGACGTCTATCTTTACACTCTAAGTATTTTCAGTATTGAATCATTACACGTAACCACCTTCCCCACCCTCGCTCTCCATCCCGTTCCTGCCCCGTCCCCTTGTCCCCCGTAAAAGTAAACAGTGGAAAATTGAAGCTTGCCGCCCATGGAGATCCTGAAATAGAATTGTGCGGTCCTATTGCAATTTTCTGGCGTACTTAATTAAGGGAATGTAATAGTTGGCCTTAGCACATTGGGGACCTGAACCTGAATCTGAAATGTCTAACACGCCAGGCCTTTTAAAAAGGATTTGGTATTTGGAATAGAGGCAGGCATTTTTTATGATGTTTTCAGTGTATGTAATCACATTTAATAACATCTTATTTTATTAAATCAACTAAGAAGCTATTATGAAATCATAATATTTATCAATATCATATTTTTTTAACAAAATATACTGATTATGGACCTATACTTTGTTTACAAATGCGCATGCATTACTCTAAAATTAGGTGCATTACACCTGACAATTAAAGGTAGTTACATCAAATATCATCTATTTGCATCTTTTAGGCCCCTGCGACGTCTAGGGGCCTGAAAGATGCAATTTAAAATTCGAATCGAGAAATAAATCGAAACGAGATATATGGAAATGCCATTTCATGATCATCCTATTTGTCGAAAGCTATGTCATTACAAATTGTCATTCAAAATGTCATTCGAAATGTATTGACATAATGACATAACATGTGTACATGTCTGTCATGCCTTGGGAACCTACTTAGCCTCACTGTAAGTCTTTAATCCAGTTCATAAAAAGCTACGACTTAGCTTTTCATTTTCTTCATATTTCAGTCACCGTAAATGCAATTTAGTTGATCCGCTGTCATCGGTCCTCTACTAAACTTTCTAGAAGCGAGCATACTTAATCTTAGACCAATCGATCAAAGTTGACATTTATGAACTGCGGAACATAAAAAAGTGCAATTGTTTTAAAAAATATACAGAATAAAGAAACGCATCCCAAAAAGACTATTTACAATTACTTAAAATATTAACGGATTTTTTTTTTTCACCTTGGCTTATTATGGTATCGAATCTATTTAGCGTTTTAGGCCTGCAAAGGACACAAAGCAACAAACTCAATTCAGAATATTAGTAGTAGATAAAGATATAAACGTGATAAGTACGGGGTTTCGCGGGCAAGTATATGAGATAGATAGCGTTTTATTTGTAAGTCATTTAGGCGAATGACAATGACAATAGGCTCGCCCCCTATTACGTGGGACCTAAACATACCGGCGAAGTTTGGGTGTACATTAGTACACCTCTGCCTAACCCTTTGGGGAATACAGGCGTGATAGTATGTATGTATTTAGGCGAATGTTATTTTAAGGGCGAGTTATCTACATATTTGTTCGCAAGCTGTTCAGACTGCGAGGCTGAGACTATCGGGACTCCGCTTTATAGGAATTACGTCCGTGTTAATTGGAAGGTTTAATTGCGTACTGGTCGTTTACTGATCCGGGAGAAGTTCAGGGTCATAAAAAATGATTACAGCAGATTTCATTGTTTCATTGGATAATTATTAATTATAATTAATGCTACAATGTATTATTGAGATTGGGTTATTAAGGAGGTAGAAAATTATTTATTACACTATAGTACAAATTATGCTGGTTTTACCTGCCAGTTACGTTTCTAAATAATCGATATATACCTATTTTATGTAAAAGTAAAATCTACACTGTTGAAACTTGGTAGATAGATTCCCCATAGACTGTAGACTAGAGAAATTCCTATACGACTGGGTAAAACGATTTCAATGCGAGGAACCGCATTACCTTTAAATATAGGAGAATAATAACCTCCTTATACCAAATTATTTATACCTACTATCTATTATACATCAATAGATTCATTTACCTTAATTGATGTCTGTCAGTGCGGCAATCAGGCCCATTTCTATTTTTCTGCTATATAGAACGTAGGATCATTTAAACCAAATCATCCTAGTATAAAGCGCAATCGGAGGAGGTTAAATAATTTTTATCTTCCGAAAAATAAAGACAGAATACCCAAACTATGCAAGAAGTAAAAGTGTTACTAAACAGATGTATGTAAGTATGAATATAATTGTCATCTTATCGATCACGTCCTATCAAACTCTGGTTAACATTTCAGTATTACATTGAGCTTTGTCTTGATTCCTGACACTAGTTACGTGACCTCAAGTCATCTGGCAGGCCTACCGCCCGAATAACGTCTCTCTTAACATTAATTTGATTCAAAAGGGACTAGAGTTAATGCTGACCGAACTGGCTCAAATTAGGCTCGTGTTTTACATGTAGAAACTTATGTATACATGAAAAACTTAATGGGAGACCCGAGTCTGCAAATGAAGGTCTCATTGAGCTTGTCGGTTAGGTTTGCGTGAACAAAATAGGCTTTAGGCGATGATTGAATGGGAGAAGGACGAATGTGTTCATTCACTATTTACACAAATGTTTTTCTACGCACGGTAATGACATACACTGTGTTCGCGATATAGCGCGCGCGTTTTTTTTTTCAGCGGTCTGTTTTCTAACGATTCGTAGTATAGTATAACTATTCTATAGTTTTACCTATCATTTCCACGTATTACGCTTTGATTGCTAGAAACAACGATATGATATTATTATATACTTGGTATGACGAAATAACTCCTGCCTGTCCTCCTACTTACTTAGATATTTATTTTATTTTGATACAAATTCTCCAATGCACAAACACCGAGACTCGGAAAAACTTTGTGTTTTTGCGGAACAACATTTTTTGGGCGGGAAATGAGCTCGTATCTCGTAGTACAGGTGCCGTATTACCACGTATTAATGCGACCATTTTTACGTTGTGAAAAAGGGACGCCACTATTTAACCTGTAGAGCGGCATCCCTCTCTCACAACCTAAAAATGATGGCCCCCAGAAGCCGATCGCTCAGTCGCTGCATTATAGGAATTTGTGAGTTTGCAACAGATCTCATGATAGACGTTATGTTATTAATTTTTACAATCCTTGCCTGCCTGTAATGCCTTTCTTCAATATTCTGTTCACGAATAATTACATCGTGAATTATAAAGTTGCCTCGCGCCTCACTAGGTCCCACTCTCAACCGCCTTTTATGACCCATAAACAAGGGCCTATATACTCCACAGATTTTTTATTCTAAGTACGTCATAAAGTGCAAGTTCTTTTTAATGAAAACACTTAGGATGAATGTCGCTGCCACTTGCCATTTCATTATCATATGATATGATATCATTATGGAAGCAGGTAATTTTCTTTCAGTCTGAGCAGGAACAACTTATAATAGGTTTGCACTTGAATATTTTAATGTAATAATATTGTAACCCTTAACTTCCCATACAATTCAAAATCTATTGCCTAACACATCCCTTTACGGCCTTTTCTGAATTAATTGACATATTTATATTTCTTTATAACTTGGCAAGAGCGAAACAAAACCCATTCGCGAAATAAAACACTGTTGTGTTTCGGTCTCAAACGCACTGAACTGGTCTGCAATATACGTTGTTTATGGAAAGAAGCTGCGGAAATGAAAATAAAACCATGCTTCCCGTAAAACATACAGTGTTTAATGGTAAGTAGGAGCGGGGGGTTGTTATGTACGGGAGCGAGAGCTAGGGAACTTACATCCTTATTACGCACAGAATTAAATATTACCCAGAGTTACCCAATACGACAGCGTTGTTCCCCGCCTCGTTTAATTCTTTATTACACACTGAAATTGGAATTCTGGCATGCGTCATGCCGAAAGATGTGGATAGCATATTAACGCTATTATAGGTACATATTGTGCTGTATTGAATCTTTGAGTGGAGAATCTAACTAAAATATTTGTCTCCTTATCTCCTACAGATTCAGGCTGCCAATCTTATTGTTGCTTTGCATAGCTAGAGATTAATCTTATATTTGGTTCAGCTAAATGGATGGATATCCTGAGTAAATATAAAATTTTCAATTAATACCCGCATCTTACTGACAAGTTTATGACGTGAATCCCATTGACGAGGCCCGACTTTACGTAACAAACTCTACTATCGTTTCTGTCCGATTATCTTCCAACAAACTCGTTAAGGCGTCGATGCCTCTCTTAAACTTTAAACTTTGCTAACTTGAGCTAAGGGCGGAGTAACGATGATAAAATTTAACTGCCTTCTTCTGATTACTATTTTGTAACTTCTAAGTGCAGCTAATCTCTGACTGTAATTTATAGAATCATTCATACATTCTTATTTAAATGTGTGTTTTTATAGGAGATTACATATAAAGGGTCAACTGACGCAGGAAACCGTTCGAGATTCCATAAAAAAAATTAGGCCTGTAGTGATCAGATTTAAAACATTGCTTCAAGGAGTTAAGCCTTTACGTGAAATATACGACAATATATTTCACGTCACAGTAACTAATTCCTCCTCGTAAAGCTTGACATTTTAAGAAATAGGAAACATGAATTGTGTAGTCAAGTAATGATAACTTGACTATTTTAACTTTGGAAAAAGTTACTTAAGTAGGTATGACTCTTTACGTGCAAAACTTTGTACGCTTACGTAAAATTGCATCGTAATTTTTTTCTCCTACTATGCTCTGCTAAACTTTGGTTCATTATACACCATAATGAACCAAAGTTTTACTTTGTTGAAGACATAGATATTGAGGGGACTTATAAATAGCTTGGCTGTAGTTTCGCATTTGTGTCAAGTCTGAGGCATCAACCACAGCGGCTCGGCTTTCGGCACGAGGCCGCGTGGCGCGCGGTTAGCGCCCCAAACCACCCATCTGTTCCTTGTTTATGGCTCGAAACGTAACTATTAGGTACTTTGACCGAATGTTCCTTTAATATTTTTATTACTTTTCGTTATTTATATCAATGTCAAATAGCATATTTAACTTAATGGCTCATCTATATCGTGTACAATGTCCTGCATTCGTACACGCTTAGCAAAGTTAAAACAAAATATACATTCGCTGAAATTAAACGCCGATATTTCAGCATAATAAAACTGGTTGTTCCTTACTTTTGTTGAAAGGACCGGGTCCGATATTCTGAGTCAGATGTTGTAAGGTACTTCAATAAAATTATATAAAAATGAAGTCGTTTAAATAGCCTTTTAGGTATACCTACTTCAATGAAATTATACAAAAAAATAGCCATTTATTAGTGACAGGATAGTTCGGCCTCGCACAACATTGATTTAATAATTTTAATACAATTTAACACTTATATTGTATAGGTAGTAAGTTTTCAGGCGAAAATTAAATAAAGAAAATTTCATAAAGAAATCGCATCACATGGCATGGATATAAAATAAAATAATAATATCGCCAACATTGCAATACTTTGATGTGATTATGAATATAAACGTTTTTGTAAGCGCCTGACATTACGCGTTTAATTAACCTTTTGAACGCCATTGTCACATATATGTGACAAACGAAGTCTTACCCTGAACGCCAACGTCACAAATATATGACAAAATATACGTCGCACCATATTATGAAATAAACAATTTAATTATTACTTTAGTGTGTTTTCATTTATGAAGGTCATTTGACAGAAAAAGTGGCCTGGCGTCAGGGGTACGGCGATACGTTTATACTCCTGCGTTCAAAAGGTTAAAGAGTCGCACGATAAGGTTATGACAGTCATGTAAGTTTTTTTATGATCATCATCAACTTAAATGACAGTAAGTAACTATTTTTGCATTGACGTCCCAGTTATTAAAGAAACAAAGGTTGACTGACATCTCCAAACCTACTTTGTCGATTAAGTCCTTATCAACGTTATGTACATTTCATTAAGCTGGTATTATTAACACAACGCATTTTAAGTATCGGCTATCTCTCGTCCCCTTTCTCGTTATTATTTGACATACAATTCTTATTAATATCTATTTATTATTATTATCTCTGTTCATAATAATAAACACAAGTCCTCTGAGTTTTGTTCATAAATCACTGAAATTCCGTAACTGGGACAAGAGTGTCACACTTTCCACTTTACCATTTTTGTTATTTGTATCTTCGTTGCTTGCAGTCGAGATATAAAAATAATTTATTAGCTTTAACGGTTTCTTTTGTAGTCGACCGTTATGGGGTTATTTTAATGAAAACAATTGGTATCTGCACCAAGTATACGGCACCTAACTGGTGTTAATTGGTACTAAAATGGTATTAGTTTATTATTATTACTAAATTATAATTCATCTACATTACCAAATGCTAATTTCACCAAGAAAAGGCGTGGTAGGAATATAACACAACAAGCCTGAAGCTACATACCCACTTTCTCATGCAGCAACAACCATTTCCTCTTGGAGTAATTACGATCCGATTTCGCTTAGTGAGTGATTGACACTTGGGCGAAGATTCATTGCTGGGGCGACGACTGTTATGTACTGTACATAAGTATACATCATTCCTAAATAAAGTTGTTTTGAGGAGGAAAAGCTTTCTATTCAATCCAATCCAAGGGCATTTTCATCAATTCCTGATTTTCGTTTGAAAGAAATTAAGAACGAATCGTGTTTGGGAAGTACCTATGCAAAATATAGATTTTCGTGAAAAGTGAAAGATAGGTGTGATTATATTTATTTCAAATACAGTGGTTATTGGTCAGGACTGCGCTATTTTAGCGTAAACATACCCTTACGTTTCTCTTCTCTACTCAATGAACCGTTTATAAAGGCTAAGAAAAGCGCAAATGTTGATGAACATCCGTGTTCCACTTTAGCTTCGCCATCGCTTTACCAGTGTGACCCTAACCTTAGTGTAACGTTATGATTACGTTTCAATTTACGCCTACTATGAAAGACGATGCAACCTTTCGCCCTTTCGGACTATTGCGTGGGTTTTAAGAATGTAAGTATTAACTTACTTCCACTTATTTACTTTTCTTTAGTTTGTAAGTATTTATGGAGTAATTTTGCAAAACCTACCTCCTTACGCCCACGCTTACCGAACTGAACATTGTTTTTTTTTTATATGAACATATCTAAGTATTTTAAGGTTAGAATGTGTTTCTCGGAGCGTCTTTCTTATGAGCTTGTCTACACTTCTCACAGAACTTTTGTCTATTCTGTTTCTTGTAAAACTATTTTGGGGACGACGTCCCACGTCCAGCAGTGGACTAGTATAGACTAGTATAATTATGATGATGATAAAAACTATTTTATAAACTATTGCTAGCTATTTTAATATACTATCTAAGTGTATATTTAATGTTGGTAGGTATATAAAGCATTGTCTGGTTAGTTACACCATTTATAACTCGATAATGGCAAGACCTATTTATGGTCTGTGATTTGTTGAATTTTTCTAGCGAATATTTTAAATCATAAAAAAAAAACACGAGAGCAAAGTTCATTTTCCTAGTTAAGTTTATATTATATTTATTTATTATGTACAAATTCATGATTACTTTTTGTAAGTACCTAGATACCTATCAATAAGAGATTTCCCCTCAAGAGATCCATCATTTGGTTTTACTTCAAACTTTTTTAATTCAACGGTATCGTAAAAAGTTGGCTTATGTTGCAAACTCGAACGACTGATCGGTAATTTATAAAGAAATTTAATAATTCACGATATTACTGTTCACCTTCCCCGTTACTAGCACCGACTTTTCAGAAAGAGATTGACTGGGCCGTGGACACACACTGAAAACAGTCTGTCTCCTTATACTACGAGTATTAAAGTGCCCGTGAAAGTTTCCTTATACCTTTTTTTTTCTTTTTTTTAAAAGCTTACTAGCAATGGGCGTGGGTCTCACATTACTATTAATCTTGTTAACCCCTCGTACTAAGCTAAATGCTTGTGGGTTCACGTCGGTAGTGCAATGGGTGGGTTTCGAACCGACAACCACATGATCGCAAGTCCGACGCCCTAGCCGTTAGGCTACCGCCGCTTTTAAAAATGCATGAGTGCATCTACATACATACTCCATCAGACTTCCGAATTAAGCGTGGTTATTGTTTTTTTTCCAACCCGCAGTAGGCTAGGGTGGTGGACTTCAGCCTAATCATATCTATCTATTATAATCTTCTCATTCTGAGAGGAGTGCAGCAGTGGGACAATATATGAGTTGGTGATGATGTTTTTTTTTTAAAGTAGTTTATTTTCAAAGTTCGTCCCCCTCTTTTATGACGTAATAGATAGCCAGTTAGGACGACCTGTTCGGAAGCACTGAACTCGATTAATGATTTTTCAGCGGAATTTACGTGACATAAACGTTGAAAGTAGTAAGTATGTGGGAAATGAAGCCATGTCTGAGCCTGCCTGCCCCGTCGCTAGCGTAGCTAGCAATAATTTTGTATGGAAAACATAATTCCTCTGGTAACCACTATGAAGGTTTTCCAGGTTTTTCAAGCCTTTTCGTCTAAGCAAACATAATGTTTCTATTATTTTTTAAACAACAGATTGTGCCGATTGTAAGCGCATGGCCAGTAGGTTCATTAATAAAACAGTGTGGTAGATTTTATACGGAGCAAGTGCCGTCTGACCTCCAATCTCCAGGGAAATCATGGTTTCCTGGTAATATGTTATCAGTATACAAGCTAACCATCTAACTGATAATATATGATCCCGTAGCCTCTCATGCCAATCTAAGAGTACCAACTATACTTTGTCGGACTACACACAACACAACGTAATCTAATATGTATCTCTTTTTTTCAGTTTCGATGTGGTTTGGGATGATCGTGATTCAGCTTTCGGTGAACTCAAGGATTATAAATTGCTCTACTTCCTGCAAGATGATACCATTGCAATTAAGGTAAGTTACGACATATCACACTATAGGAACAATCAATTGGTATGTTATTATGAAGTAGGTACCTAAATCTCTGATATTTTGGGTCAAATATACAAAAATAGAACAAACCCGACAATTTTTTTAATTGTGTACTTTATCCAAAAACGTATTAGGTGTACCATTTACATCCCACAGTAATACGGTGCGAGTCTATTGCTACTAAACGGGCACAAATCCAAACGCCGAGCTACTATTTTACACAGAACTACCTGTATTATTTTTCGCACAATAAAGTTTATTTTAATTTTATTTTAACATCACACTAAGCAGTCATGCTTCGACCACTAGACCAATAGTTTCAGTAATTTGTTTCTGCGTTATAAATATTTTAATCTCAAACCTCTTATGTCATAAGAGGCTTATGTATGTACATATCATGAGAAAATAACTTGATTTATAATTACAATGCTCCAATACAATAAATATGTAAATGAAAAACATTACAACAAATAATGTTGTCGATAATAACGAATTAGGCAATAAATTAGATAGAAAATATTTATGAAAGAAGCTAAACAAAGGCGTATCGTTAAAGTATTTAATAAGTGAGGATACATTTGGGGTTTAATTTAAAACCAGCAAAGGTCTTGGAAAATCAGAGCAATGAATATTTATGTGGGTCCTGAGAGTAGGACGCACTCCAATTACGGACGCTCAATAAAAATTCCTCGGCGCCCAGCGACGTGTGGGTACTTTTACCGATACATAATTAATACTTTATTAGTTTTATAACGCTCTCCGCAATGACCACAGGAAATACTACACAGTCACATACAACATAATATTATGTAGATATGTTTTCTTTTAAATTTTGATATTATTGGTTCTCAGGAACTCCACGACGGGAAGGGAGGAAAAGATCCGTTTCCAATGCTTCTCAAG
Source organism: Subacronicta megacephala (assembly GCA_958496365.1). NCBI lineage: Eukaryota > Metazoa > Arthropoda > Insecta > Lepidoptera > Noctuidae > Subacronicta > Subacronicta megacephala. Next base: position 8,147,983 of record OY292516.1, on the reverse strand, counting down.
AAAACTAAGCTACCAAAGAAATGGAAGGAAAAGCCCGGTAAGATCTCCGTATTAAATACTCTAACTACGTTTCAATATATCGAGTCTATAGAAAAGCCATCTGCCAACAGCTTTATAACATAATAATGTAACAATAACTATGTGTAAGTGGTAAGTGATGGAGTGGGGATCGTAGCTCGTGAGCGTCCCGGAGTTGAACGGGGACAAAAACCTTTAATGGTCTTTCAATGGTGCTTGTTAGCCACTGGGAAAATACCGATAAAAAATGAATGTGGTAATGATATGTGGCCTGGTGGGAACACATAGCTATGTTGAATTCCGTTACGGTAACGACTCAATCAGAATACTTGGAGGGCTGAGAAACGGAGGCTTTTATTTTCATATGGAAATAATATAGGTACTAAAAATGTAGTAATAAATGCGTATTGCGGTTTAAACGTTCAGTACATTCCAGTACAGTGGCTTTGAAGATTACATATTTTATTTTTTAAAGAACAGTTTTATACACTTAAATGTAAACGAAGTATAATTGTAGCGGTCTCAAGCACGCCAATCCCTTTGTAAAGTAAACAAAATAAAAACGAGCATGGGCTATGATTCTTTTGTTCAATCGCTTTCCATTAGCAAGGAATAAGCTTTCACGTTTTTAAAATCGCAAATAGCATTCCGATGTTCCATTTGTGTTCGACACAACGCAACGCGGCCGTTGCGCTCACTTAATCCCTACAGGCATTTAACTTAAACTGTTTGTCTTTTGTAGTTTTCCAAGCAAAATAGTAGCCATTAGTATGTACTCAGACAATCTTCTAATACTTTCCCCTGAAAGATTAAGCTACAAAAGGATTTTAGTAGCTATAAATTATACGTAGATAGCCAAGTTAATTAAATTGCGGTACGATATTTAACATTCAAATCGGTACCACCTCAAAAAGCAAGATGGCGGCCATAATTAACGTTGGTACAGTTAATTATGAAATTTTATTGAATTATTAGTAATTTGGAAGCGAACAAACAGGGATACCTTCGTTTATATTAATAGCTTTTAAGGAGATTAAGCCATGAAAGTTTGAGAAGTGGGTAACTTCGTCTTCGGCCGTTCCAACTTCGACTTCTTTATTAAAGAGATTATGATTTATCACAGCCCAAGTAAAGGTTGTGAGCTCTTAGTAATTTGTTGTTGATAAATTTCGTAGAAATAAATTAATGATCACGGTGACCTATATTTGATTTGAAATATAGGTCACGAATATTTCTACGAGTAAAATAACCGTTGATGATGATGATGACTTTGATGACGTAGGTATTAAGTACTACTCACGATAATATGATTATGTTAATATGATGACGTACGACGTAAGTCGAACATCAAATAAGTAAAAAAACCTAGACTAACATCATGTGCCTTGCCTTGATCTATATATATATAAACATATATTATGTTCCGGTTGATTTTTAGTATAATTGAATATTGATATTTTACACGGATTCGCGTTACCCAGATAGAATCTTAGTCATCCTAGCTTTACCTTAGAATAACTTTCAGAAAAATTAAAATGTTGGAACCCTTTTTGGATTTTGTTAGTTCCATATTAGAACCGATTTTCACACACTAACTAATATGAGACATCTTTCAATTATCATAATTATATATAAGAAAATTAATACACGTAAAATAATACACAATATAAAACTAAGAAATTCGTCCTTTTTTGAGGTCGTATAAAAATCTAGTAAACAAGTTTAGGTCGACAGGTAGAAAATCACCTTGCTCTACGTTCTTTGATTTCAAACAAGCGTTGCAAATAAACGAGTGTAAAATGGCGCCGCGGTGTCCACCGAAGGAACTTAATCGAATGTCAGTCGGTGATGAATGCTTTCGACTCAATATATGCTATTGGCACAGTGTGTCGTATTTCATCGAATGGTGTCCCATGTGGCAGGCCTGACAGGTGCTACCTGCCCACTACATCACAGATTTAATAACGTATGGCTTTCCTCACCATTTCCCTTTATTGCTCGAACCTGGTAATAAATTTAAATACCGAATTTATGTTCGGAAACATTGAATGCCACCAGAGATTTCAGTCAAAAACATATTGTAAATATGGCTATACTGTTTTATAGCTGTAACGGTTCTTAGAGCTCGTTTTTGGGTTTTACAGACTAAACTTTTTTTTTAATGGTGAAAGAATTAAAATGATTGAGTAGTTTCAAAGTTTATCGGTTGCAAGCAAATAAGTAAGTGCAAAGAGATTAGTAATATGACTATTGGACTGCCAAGTCAACGGTCTTGAGTTCGAACCCAAGGCACGCTTTGGCTTTTCGATATCTTTGACTTTTCGAAATCAAATTCGTTCAAGCGCATCATATTTATTTATCACGCTTTTATAGATGTAAGTATAGAAGATAAACACATAAGATACCACAACTGCATGCATGTACGTCCCAAAGAGTTAGGCAGAGGTGTACCAATGAGGGTATAGTTCACCGGTATGTTTAGTAAATAGCCTCTAAAGTTAGAAGTTTGATTCACATCATGATTTTTCCATTTTTAACATACGAATGCAAAACTAACTAACATAATATGAAAAAACATGTAGGTAGGTATGCATACTCGTATTTTTTTACCCTTACTTATTTATTATATTTTGTACCTTATTTATTGTCACTCATTTTCTTTTTATAGTACATAGGTTTGTAATTGTACAAGTTACAGGATTTGGAGCTTTTTATTGAGAAATTATCATATTTTGTTCGGTCACCATTCATTTATAACGTAAAAATAGTTTTAGGTATCTACTACTTTTATGCATAATTAAATATCGATGTTGTTGTTTGATGTCTTTTATGATGTCTAAGGTCACAAGTTCATTCGACCCTGCTCAATGCCAAGTTGTAACACAAAAAGATGACCTTTACCTTTATGGTATTGGTGGACAGAAAGAAACGTCAAGGTTGTGTGTACCCACTGCGCTTGATTCGAGGAAGCAAAACAAATTCCAACAAATAAGAACCGATGTTTATACAAATTCCTGTTCTGTGAACAGCTAATTAGGGTAATTGTCTCCAAAAATATGAGACACGTGTACAGTGTGTACACACTTTTTTTATGTGTCAATTTTGCATGTAGATAGGTACATGACATAGAAAATTGCTGACCGCGCGTTGTAAAGAAAGTACAATGCCAGGCCAGCATATAGGAAGAGGATTTGAAAAGCTTGATGTGTAGGGGTACCCGTCTGTAGCAATAATTGTAATTTAGAGCCTGCTTCACCACCTCCGGATAAGCACTATCTACCAGATAGATTCAAAATTGGAACAGAATCAGATAAGTTCCCGATAAATTGTCAGATAATTTATCGGGAACTTATCTGAAGGCGGTGAAACAGGCCCTTAATATCCTATTGTAGTCAGTTTGTGTGCTGTCTTTAGTACACATAGGGAATTTCTTGTACGGTCGCCAGCACATCAAGCTGCCACAAATTGTCAAATTTTCTCAGATGATATCGAACTTAATCGTCAACATTTTAAGGTTTAAAATCATTTGGAGAAATTTGACAGTTTCGTGTAACCTGATGTGCTGGCGATTGTATATAGGTCAGTTTTTGACATTTTTATTTTCATTATAAGTATAAATGGTAAGATCCGTCCAATATGCATATAACTAGATAGACCTGAGGATAGAAGGCATTATAAAAAAAGGGAATAATGGCCATGGTTCAAGGTACAAGTGTGCGTGTGTGTAGTAACAGAACTGATGTACCTAAATACTTGCAGTTGCTATATGTAGTGAGTTTATTATTGTACTAATAAGTACGATAAATTACCGATTATAGTAAAATAACTGAAAATAACAAGACAAGGAATGTGTAAATAGTTTGGTGTCCAAAGTACAACCATTATGATGTCCCTTGGTCTGTGCCCAGGTTACTGAGTCAGTTGGACGATCTACGAGTATAACATCGCATTAATTACTTTTAAACAAGCCTTATAACTGCACTTAAAATTGAGGTAAGTTTCGGACACTTACCTATACAATTTACTACCTACACAAGGTTCAACTTGTATCTAAGATAAAAATACTTACAATACCGTCCAACCTACAACAATTCCCCTACATATTAATCCGTGTTAATATTTAAGGAAAGTATCACTCACAAACTACCAAATATATCTATGCACGAAATTCTAGTTTATTTTATTCTATAGGACCTTATTATATAATTTATACCGATTTGTTGTACCTTTGGCAGTGTCATTCCCGTCCACGGTGCTGGAGACCACGGAGGCGGAGGTGACGACGGAGTACTACGCGCCAAAGGACCTCATCGTGGGCCAGACCGTGTACATACTCGGCAGGCGGTTCCTGATATGCAACTGTGATGATTTCACAAGGAAATACTTCAAGTTAGCGCTTATATTATAATAATTATCTCATAAACCTAGAGAAGATTCTTATATTCCTCGACATTATATTTAGCTAGACCTCAAGAGTTTAAGGTTTTATAGGCCGACCGTTTAACTCGCGTATCGCCTGCGCGGTAAGAAGGGAGCGGGGGCGGGTAACGCTACACACGGAGTCAATAATCCAAAGATTTATCTCGAGATAGACATTGTTGGTAAAAAATAAAATAATAAGTATCTTTTTTAAGTATTTATTTATCTCCCCCCGCTCCCTTCTTACCGCGCAGGCGATACGCGAGTTAAACGGTCGGCCTATAAGAATTGTAATGATAAGAGGTAAGAGGTTTTTTATAGTGCGGCCTAATTTCATGCACTCGGACTCTTACTGACCAAGCATACCTACACCATCTCTCTTTGGTCGGGACTATGGGACGTGATAATAACTTCGCTACAAAACTAACTACCCGCGGTTTAACGAGCATTCCCAGACTTTTTTGTTCAATCTAAGTATCTATGTACCAAATTTAACCAATCGTTTCAGCGGTTTAAGCATAAAAACTAGTCAGACAAAGTTACTTCCGTTGTTTTAATATAATAATACCAGCCGAGTACCAATAAGTAATCCTTTTTACCTACTTTACGAATTTTTATCCTTTCTTAGCGGTGCGAAAAATCCATACTTACCAACTAAAACCCGCAGTTGCCCTCCCTTGCCTTAAGTACCTATACTATATGTAGTCCTGGCCATGGGATCCGCCGATGATGATATTCGCCAGGGCACTAACAGCGTGGTGCCTACGGGCCCATTTTATGTCCGGGTTGGAGATTTCGCCATTGATTCAGCCACCCGCAGGCCACAGCTTATGGAAGTCTATCAGCGCCCGTGCGTCTACTAGATGCGGATAAAGAGACAGATTATTGCTTCTCTCTCCCTTTCAGTCGCCGCTTTTGTACACAAATTTTATTCCATAACTACACGTAAAATAAGAATTATTTATCTCAATTAAAAATATACGTAACAATTATTCTGCTTACTTGTTTATTAAATAGCCGCACGTGACTTTGAAAGAGCTCGGCAGCTTTATTGTCAAAGTAGAAATTGAGGTAACGTATAATTTATGTAATCTTTAAACTCTGTTTTTGTATAATTATATTTATAAATAAAGTAGTGTTATTCGCTATCTTGATTATGTGATAAGGTACCTTTTGGCATCAATACCTACACCCACGGAGGAGTCTCCTCCGTGCCTACACCACACGACATAAATGGCTATAAAAACAAACAAAATGCTAAATAAATTAGCTAGCGAGGGCGTCAAAACATGTTGTTTATAGATTACGTTGTCATTATTTTAAGGGATAGCAATCAGACCTTTAATGACGACGATAAACATTATTAATATGAAATAATATCTACTGATCACGTTAGGAATCGTCAAAATAAAGTACAACATTTATACGCCTAAATCATGTGGTAATGAATGGTCATTAATAAACTCGTATTGTACATGATATTTTTTTAGCCGTTGACATACAGCTTGACTTGCATCTCCTTTTATAAAGAGAAATATGACCACAGTCTACCTAAAGGTAGCAAACCTTTTTTCTATTCCTTCCATTGCAAGGCCAAAGCTCTCTCTTTTCATTTTCCTTTTGATTTTCCTCTTATATTTATAAGTGTCTCCAAGGAATGCTAACCGCAAGGTTGTTTATCTTCCTCTCGGTCAAGCTAACTTGATTGCATAGAAAACATTACAAACACAGGTGCAGTCCCCAGGGCACATGATCTATTAATTATTCAGTGTTAATTAAGTTTAATACGAGTTTAACTTGACTGAATTTTTTGCTGCTTTAACAATAAAAGAAAGCCATGAATTGAAGAACTTTTGCTTCGCAATTGCTAGGTAGGCAGTAAGTGCAACAAGAAGAGGACTTAAATGATAATTTTATTTAAGGATATAATGCAGGGAATAGGTCAAAGAATTACAGGAAACAAAAAAATACGTATGCCTATACTTACTTATACCTACATATTACATTTTGAACGGGCTCGCAGGTCTTTTTGGAAAGTGTTACTTTCTTATTTTCCTGTTTACAAAAAAAATACCAAAGGAAAATTCAAAGTTGTTCTCCATTTCGTTGAGTCTGTTTTTTTCCTACTATGTTAATTAATATTATCAAAAAGTGGTCGTCCCTGGATTAATTTAAAACATATTTAGTCGGCGTTTTAGCTATTTCGGTTAGGTTTTTTGTGGTTTCACATTTTACGTCATCGGGTGACGTCAGCAACATCCATTGAAGACATTACTATATCTCAATGTACTCAATGTGTGTGTGTAAAGGAAGTCGTGGTGGTTGAAAGACATAGTAAGTAGTAGTAACAGAAGCATGTACAACAAGTTGTAAGTACTTATAGAGTATATTATAGAGTATGTTGATGTATATTATACAATCACATGGAAATTAATATCTGATCAAAATACTTGGCTATTTCGTAATATAATAAGAACATTTTTATATGAATTATGCGTGGTGGAAAACACCAGAAATAAGCTTGGTTTTATTGATATTCAGATCTGACATTGGGCTTAGGTATACATTGTTTCCGCATTGTAACGGATACCTCCTTGGATAATGATTTAATGCAATTGAAATAAGTACGTGATATATAAAACTAACCATGATTTTCTGTATAAACAAAAAAAGTAGGTATAGTCTCATATCAAGATATGATTATACACGTAATAAAATTTAGTTGGCCCTAATGCTTGGCGTGTAATTTCAAAAACAGTGACGAACAGTTGTACAGTCTACTTAAAAATGTTCGTATTGACATGTTTTTCACCGAAATAGTCGTTTTCTAAAGTAGTCATGAAACTTGACCGTACGTGTAACGTAAGGTGACAATGACAGAAGAAGGAGATTTTTTTTATATTTTTCCGTTTAAATTATTTTAAGCTTCTCCTTCCCTAAAAGATAAGCTACTATTGTATTTACATTCAGTTTTTTTTTATGACGTGGCTTAATTTTTCTCAGACTGAATGGAGATCGGTGCTGAGAAGTGGGATAGGAATGAGCTGAATTAAAAGAAATATTTAAGAAAATAATTATCTATTTTCATGCAGCGGTGACTGGTGGTGTCACCCCACACTAAAGTCGTCGCACTTTTTCTTATATTCTTTTGTTTGGCGCGACAGTGAGTGATCACCGCTCTAGTGCAGCATAAGCTCAACGACACCCCATTATACAAATTAGCCACACCCTCGAATTATTGTTATTTTCTTGTCATTTTTGTATAATAGCAAGATACAATATTAAAATGTTTTTATTATTACTTTAGCAATGTAGGTATATTTATTATTAACCCAGCCACTTCCTAGCAGCAAACGACCCAGGAGGTTATAAGAAAACTCTTATTCAGGAATAAGGCTTTTCTTGTAACTAAATTAGAACGACTAGATCACTTGGAGAGATTTGTTAATTGAACTCTACTTGTGACATAAACTATAAACATGTTATTCAGTATTGTGATAGTTGTATAATTAAAAACATGTTAAAAGCGATTCCAAAAAATAGTAAAATTTTCATTCCGGTTCGTTAATAACATGATTTTCCGAAATTTGATAGAATTACTGTTTCATAGAGGAGCCTGAGCGAAAGCTTAATCAATGAATAGCACAATGGGATCCGAGACGTATCACAGGTTATCCTAAATGGAGTCGTAGTGATATTCTCCGCGGTTAATTAGCGGCATTTGTCATAAAGACGACGTAATAGTATGACACTATTAGTGGATAATTACACTGTTGTACTACGTTGAACGTTCTCTTTATTAATAGTCTGATCACACGTGACGTGAACACGACTGGGTCCCTGATTCTGTCTGTTGTTGTTGTTATTTTTTTGCAAAATATAAAGATCGAAGTGGTCTATATATACGAACCATTAAATATTTTATCCTGTGTTACAACATATCGAAAAATGTAATGCATCTAGACCCTGTTTCCTATGCCACTACCGCAAAATATTTTTTAAATGAAGAAATGGTGTTAAATATTGAATATAACATAATTATTATTAGAAAATATATAGTACCTACCTACATTGAACATCGTAGGTATTTTAAGCAATCACAGCTTTTCAGCGTTTGCATTATTTATTAAGCTACAATGCCGTTTGTGTAATCCTCATTAGACTATAAAATACAATATTCAAGCTCACTAATTATGTAGCTTACCAGCCTCACTGTTGCGTAGATAGGTACTTGTATCATAATTAGTTCCTCTAGTTATGGGCAACAAGGCATGGCATACAAGGAACAACAGTTGGCTGAACAATTCAATTCCTAGGATACAATAATATTAACTTCGTAAGATATAACATTATATTTCGAAGCTTAAAGACTTGTTAGGTACCTAAGTATGTACTTATGTGTCTAATCAAAAGAAATGTCTGTATCTTTATATGAATGTGAAACAATACCATCTATGTATAATTGCATTGAGTGAATATTCTCTTAAATATAGCCAATAATAATAAATTAAATAACAAGGATAGCCCTTGACGATTCATGCAGATCTACCTAACTAAATATATAAAATGAAATATATAAAGGGCCTTGTAATTTACTAAGGGAAATAAGTTACTACTGGCAATAATATTTCCATGCCAAAATACCGCCCAAGATTAAGTGTGCGTATAACTAAATTAGATGGATTGATCGCTACGTATGTTTCGAATCGTACCTACATAAATACCTATAATATTGTTTGTATTATTTAGGTAGGCTCAACCGGTAAGGGAGAACATCTCACACACTATATGAAATAAACATTATCATTTGGGTTATATACCTATACCTACCGTTTCAATAACTATGCCCAACTACGTGTTAATTATAATAATAAATGAATTTATTAATAAAACTTTCCGAAAAACTTTAAAAGCAGAGTACCTACACATATTTATAGTTTATTATCAATATTATTTTTATCAATAATATAATCTAAATATGATCTTAAATTTTACTAGGTACGAGTACCTATCTGTTCTTTTCTATTATTTTTTAGTCAAACTTAAGTAATACATAAAATAACTAACGATACATTAATTATTTAGTCTAATTATATTTCCTATTTTTGTAAAACAACAACACACAATTATTATTATTTTTTTAAAATAAGGAATCTGTAAATGCACCGAAAAAAAGCAGGCCTGGGTATGAAAGTATGCAGCATCATAAGATTAATGTTTTTGAATATAATCAATAAAAGTTTTATAATTAATTTGATACTTTTATTTGAGAGAAAAACCACTGAATTTGTTGACGGAACCAAATAATATGAGAAAACGTACGTAAATGTAAATTTCTCGGCAACCCGAGAAGCCTCGAGAAATTAGCCTCGAGAATTCACGAGACCCGAGAAATTGAAAAGCTCGAGAAATCATGAACCCTAGTAGGGATTATATCTATAAAAGTAGGTAAAATTAACGGTGCATGGGAAATTGACTCCACTTATATTAGATGCTACCACTGCTACCAGCCTGAACTAGGTTTATTCAAACCTGTGCTTCAGGCCAATCACTTTACTAATAATATTTAAATGGGTAAATACAATAATTAATCGAGTCCAATTAATTCTAGCATCTTGTTTAAGATATGGTACTACCCTAAAGACTTCAAGTATTATGTTGATCAATATGAATTACGCTCTTATGTAATACCTATACGCCTAGCATCATCTCCGCCAAATTAAAAAAAAATGATTCTGTACCTATCACTTGTGTTTTGAAGGTAGGAGAAGGTAGAGCTATGGAGCATTATTATTTATCTCTGCATCACCCTGAGGTTGTCTGGCAGAACATGCCTATTAGCATTAAGGCAGCCTTTGTTGTACGAACGGTGCATAGATCATTAATAACTTAATAAACACCCATGACGCTTGCTTTTATCTTATTAGGATCTCTAACAAAGAATACGTATAACATGCACTTTTTTATACTAACCTAATTAAATATAGTATAATATAGTACAGTCTAGTAATTAACTTTCTGATCGCTCACGGGAGACCACATCATGTGAAATGATCATTACAGAACAAACCTAGTTGTCAAAATTTTATAGTGAGAAAAATAGGCAGGAATAGCTTAAGGTTGAACAGCTCACCAACTGTAGTGTCCTCAACCTGAATAATTACCCTATTTTTTTTTCTAAAATCTCTCAACCTAGTAGATATAGTGTTTCTATTAAAACAAATTACGTAATGATTTTAGGCACCTAAACCTCGTTATTTTATTGAAATTCTATGAGGCTGCACCATAAATGTAAACACAACTGATATTAGTGCAGTAAGTGCCAATTAACAGCACTGTAGCAGAAATACCGCTCCGCTTCCAACATGCTCTTATTTACGTTCGCTTTGCTTTGACTATCCATTTTAGATTAAAAGCATAGCTACAGGATTGGTTCATGAAATTAGTGCTCCCTGTATAGTCCAATTCATGTTATCTAGGGCATCGCTAGCAGAAACGTCTCCTCGTAGTTTTAACATACTATTACTCTATGTGTATTCGGCTGGTTGCGGACTCGTCTACAATCGATTTCTATTAAGAACGTATAGAAACAAATCTTCAAATCAAACCATAATATAATTTGTCAAAAGTGGCCCTTTTGCCCTACAGATCTGCGAGAATATTGCGTACCTAATACTAAAAGAACAAAAATATGACATTTACAATGGCTAACCAACCCGGAATCCTTTTCTTTTGAAAATATTTATTTTATTTAAATTGAAGAATTCGTAATCACAAAAGTAGGTAAAATAACATTTTAAAGTGTCCTGTGTGTTTAAGAGAATAATCTGATGGTGTCTTTATTATTATTGTCCCTATAAGGTTCTTAACTAGTTTTATGTAGGCAAGTATAGGTATGTATTAATCTATTTTTAAAGAGACAGGAGGTATCTATGTTTCGTATCAAAAGGACGTTGAAGGAAGTTGTAACAGAAATATTATACAATGCATGAGGAAGGAATAAGGGTCGAGCCCCTAGAGCGAACTTCGTAATAGAGCGAAATTTCCGTATTTTTTCTAAAAAAAATCCGCATATTTGCAGACTAGATAGAGGAAACAAAAGGTTATAAACGTATCTAGGTAGGAAGTCGTTAGCGCTTATTCACATTACACTGAAAAATGTCGCCTCGATTTTTGTTGAAATCGTTTTCAGTTTAGGATTGACTAGAGCGAAATAATAAAATATTTGAGTGGTTTTTATTCAAAAAGAGAGCCGATGTTCTAAATTTTTCTTGTTGTTTATAATAAGTAGATATATAATTTGCACTGTTATCAGGACTATGCTGAATATTGCCCAACCGGAGCGTGTTGAGGTGCGCCAAGAGAAGAAGAAAGAATTCCCCAAGGTAACGTAACTTCCTCGTTTCTTCACTTCCTGAGTACATTATTATCTAAATTAAATTTGGCATTAGTTTATAATGAAATCATTAGGTATTTCAAGAATATGAAATGCTTTGTTCGGGTAGAACCTTATGTAGTTATGTTGTTAAAAACATTTTTTAATAAATCGTTATAATGTTAACAGCCTGCAGAGTTTATTAGAAGGAATTCAAGAAAATAAATAAATATTAGTTTTATAAAGAAAAACACAACTAAATGTTGTTAAATTTTGTTAGGAATGCTAAAGAATGACAAAGCGAAAACTTGTTTGTAACAAATTGCACACAATCTATTTTGTCTACTTTATCGGTCCTCTGGTAGAAGCAGTCATAACCACGGAAGAGATTGTCTCTTCGGTATGTTTCATTCAAATGATTAAAAAAATAGGATAATATTAATTATTTTTTTCAATAATCTCCATGCTGCTCGAGTACTGCTAAGTAATTACCTTTATGGAAAAAATGCATTGCTTAGATTTTGAGCCCATGTAGATGAAATACAATAATCACAGTCTCAAGTAGACGGATCAGAAGAATCATAAGATTATGCGGCTTTAGATGTTTCCGTAGTTTATTTAGATGGAAGTTCCATCTAAATAAACTACGAAAACTAGGAAATTAGGTTGGACTGGGTATTTGGACATCAATAATAATCCGAGGGAAGACTTTTGTCACATTGCAATTTCGACAACCCGTTACCTGATGCATGTGTTATGAATTCACCCGAGTAAGTATATGCCACGACAGAAGGTGCCCTCGTCTGGGTAAGGACATCTTTGGCACAGAAGATATAACTACTTACGAAAAATTGACAGCTATCCACAGACTGAAGTGTCAAGAGCAGCTTAATCTTGAGCTCCTACAAAAAATATATACCTATTATTTATTGTATTCGTTGCACGTGCAGTTGATCCCGCCACACATTGGTATCGGTGCCCCGGAGGACACACTGCAATCCTGCTTTGGCCTCATCCCGAAGCCACCGCACAAGGACATTATCAAATACAACCTCAATGCTAATAAGGTAATATTTGTGCAACTGGAACGGCTCTACTTAGAAGAGTCAAGTAAAAGCGAATAAACCTACAGGCCTAACCACACAAATACCTCCTTATATATAAAGTGCCTTTACAATCCTAGTTGAATTTTAGATATATAATTGACGGTTTGGATGGCTGTTTCTTTGATCCCATTGTTAAAATAATCTAAAAAAAGGTTTCATTGACGAAAGATTTTTCAGCGAAGTTCTATAAGATGAGACGTTTTGCCAACGGAATAAGGCAAATGCCCTTGTAAAATACGTTGCTATGTAAAGTCTTCTGAATTTATGAACAGTAGGTAAATTTGGGTAAGCGAATATGCGTCAAGTTTGTTTCACATCATACCCTTGTACCCAGGGCCCAGGCAATTAGGTAAATGTAGTGTATAATTTTTTGTTTTAATTTTGTTCATGATTTAAAACTTATTTGCAACGAATATTTTAATACAAGTCAAACATGAATTACTTGGGCATCACGTTAATCACATGACATATCAATGTTAATCATTTAAATACTAGTCTCACCAGTTCGTCTATAAAAAAAACGTTTTTCTAGAAACATTTAAGTATATTCATGACCTTAAGTTCAAGTCTCAATGTGTCTTTGAATAATGTCGACAGCGTGACCCGTAAGATATATAACTTACCTATAAGATAACACGCAACGCGTCCTAGTGTTATTAGCTATGATTACTCTTGCTAATTGACCAAGATCTACGGCCTTAATTCGATATCAGACGATATACCTACTTATTATGTAAATACGTAATCTAGATTATGATAATTAAATTAGATGTCATGTGCAAAAGTGGTTGGATGGATTGGAATTAAAGGGTTTGGGGCCCAACGCACTTCTGACTTTCGAAATTAAGTGAGTATGAATAAATAGTAAGTAACTCTCGCTAAAGAAATTAACCCAGCCCCATTATTGGATTTTTGTCAAAAAGACACCAAAGAACCTGGGCTCTATCTTTAAAAAAAATACTTTTTCAGAAAATACATTCCACAGCAGCTTGTAAGCCAATATTTAAATACGTACTTTACAACTCGGATTGCTCACTTCATGTCCTTTGAAAAAGTTAGTGCATTTATTCCATCGGGCATCTATAAATAATTCTTTGATATTTGAGTTTGAAACTTTTCAACTCAATTAAAGTTAAAGTGCTTCGCTAAGGATCGAGGAACGACCTCGTGACTCTTGCCTATCTGCTTGACTGCCTGACTCAGATCATAACTTATTTTCATTCTAAAAACTGCATGTTACACGGACAACCATTGTCACTTGTGTAGTATACCTACAAAGTAGTTTTTTATCATCAAGAATTATCAGAATTTTCTGGGAGAACGTAATTGTGTTCAGTAAAGTAAAAAGACTTATTTACCTACATACTGCAGTCACCCCTATTATCGTACAAGGTCCACTTAATTGCTACTGGCATTAGATTAGCCCCTTAGCACCTAAAACCCAGACTATTAAGTAAGCTCATACACACCTCTGTCTAAAGCTCTTCGGTAGATACAGTCAGCGTCTATGTTGTATGTGGGTATGTGTGTCTGAAATAACATTTCTTTTCACCGATTTATCACGTTGTTTCATATTATTAAATTTGAGATATACAGTGGAAGATATGCCATGCATATTGTCTGGAACATGCATGGCTTGTTTACCGCTGTAATAGATATATTTTGTTTTACTAAGAATAGATAAGTAGGATTTTACACCAGCTATAGCTTTCATCCGCAAAACTAATGTTTCTGTCGTTAGTATCTTCGCTACCTGTGCGAGTTGGACTGGATCCACCCAGAGGACACTGGCAGGAAATTTGTGATGTCATACAGCCTCGCAGACGGTTCCATCAAGATCGGTGAAATTCCGCGCAGGAACTCTGGCATTCGCGAGGGCAAGTTCCTTCAAGCAATGCGGCTGCAGACACCAGAGTCGGACCCCAACTTTCCATCTTATTTTACTCCTGACAGGTTCTTTATAGGTAGTTATTATTGTTATATCTTCCTAGTTTATCGTTTCCCTATGAAAATTCATTACCATAAGTCGTATAACAAGTAGATTTTCGTTCTTTGATTACCCTTTTTTGTGAAAGCTTCATCTCTGCCGCCCGGGGAAGCGGCAGGATATTATATCGAAACAGTGTGAATCAAAAAGCGCCCGTGCTCTACATTGCCCTATAGTCGCAGCCAAGGGCTTCTTGACATTCGCCACGACCGTGTCAGGTTGTTTGTAAACGCTACTGGATAGCGAAGACTATTAAAAAAATATGGATGTAATCATAGATACTTTTATACCGTTATAGAACGTCTTCCATTCCATTTCTTTATTTCCCTACAGGAGCAATAGTGCCTGTATTCAAGCATCGCTTCAGAATAATAGGTTGCGACCTGTTCGTGTATCGATACATGACTGCGAATCCCGAGAAGTTCCCACAGGAGGTGATCGACAACGTGCGCAATTACCACATGCGTGAAGGCAACCTGAGAGATGAATTGACGGTAATTGTAATGCTGGAGATAGGTACTCCATGGGCGCAAAATTCAAATATTGGTTTTTCGCAAATTGTACGTCGTCTAACACATTCTATGTAGCTTCAGAGCTTCATAGCAGTAGAAATAACGATATCAACAAATTGACAATTTACAGTACTATCTGCTATATCTACTTACCTAATAACGATTATTAAGTAACTGTTAGAAAATGTTTTCTAACAGTCTTTGGGTTATTTTTTTTTATCTGGAATGGCTATTTATTTGTTCGCTCAGACCATTTGTTTTACTATTGTCCACTAATTAATATTTTGGCAGATTAGGAAGCCAAAGTATAGCATTCCTATTTACGCTATGCATGGGAACGATTGAAGATAGCGATAAGACTGCATTGTGTTCTGGAAACAAGTTCATTCTGTAGCTAGATAGTAATAGAGGAATTATGTAGATTAGAAAGGATTTTTAAGTTTTTCAATAAATTAAAATAACTTCCAGGCGGCCTTCCGTGAGGAGCATTCGGCTGAAAATCGTGCGCAACTCGCGAAGATAGGTTCGGCGGCGGTAGCGGAGCCGAGTGCCATGGAGCGGTGCCTGGCTGCGCTCGACGTGGTGGAGGGCAGTGCGACCCCGCCTCGGCCCCCCACCCCGCCCATGACCACCGACCGCATCTCTTACGAAGATTCTCTGCGTGTCACCCGCCAGAAGTGAGTGTACTTGTTTTGTCATTCCTATTTGCACAGCTATTATAAGTTTATTAAGTTATTTTAGTGAAGGAAAAATACGACCGCGGGCAGGATTCGAACCTGCGTCTTCTGGTTAAGTACACCAGACGCTATGACCGCTAAGCCACCGCGACCCCCACCCGCCAAGTGACATCTGTTGAAAACTGACTCACTGACGTCGCCTCAAAGACGTAAATTAAAAATGTGAAGGCAAATTTCGACTTGGCGGGTGGGGGTCGCGGTGGCTTAGCGGTCATAGCGTCTTGTGTACTTAACCAGAAGACGCAGGTTCGAATCCTGCCCGCGGTCGTATTTTTCCTTCACTAAAATAACTTAATAATCTTTGCATGGAAAATGCCTAAAAAATACAAAAAGAATATTATAAGTTTAGTTTAATTGTTGCGTATCTTAAAGTTTGACTTTCAGATCAATGAAATATTATTCATATTTGCGGTAAAGTTACATAACCTACATTAAGTATAAGCTATCTGGTTATTTGCGTAAAGCTGTTACTATTTGAGTAGGTATTGTTGTTACGAGGTATTTTGTGAATAAGGAACTTATTATATAAACAACATCGAATATAAGAAAACTAATTTTCGTTTTTCGATAATATTTAGCAAGCCAACATGCGACAACGTAATGCCGCTAAAGGGTATCCTGAAATCAGGCGGCCCCCGCGAAGACCACCAGAAAGTGGTATGCTTCAGCGGACCTTCAGCAGAGGAGCATCGCGTGCCGAAACCAAAACAAACAAGCTACCCGCCGGGACAGCAGCCCCACTATGTCGAAGACGAGGACTTCTGCGACCAATACAAGGCCCCGGTAAGTGTTATTATAAGTACCTACCTAACTGTTGAAGATACCTATGCTGGACAGAACAGTTCATTAGAGTGGAGGACGAAGGTTTATGGATCTATATCACGGAGGAGAGAAAAAAGTGATCTATGTTAACAAAGAAGCTGCGGAGCGGAGACGTGTATTGAATGATTGTTTTGGTTTCCAGCTCCCAGTAAAAACACCACAAATACTCCTACGTATCTAGCCCAATATTGATACATTTAGGAAAAAAAATATCAATTCCGTACTCAGAGAACAACGGTTCCCATATCCAGAAAAAAACTATTTACTAGATTGACGCCTTCTTTACAGGAAGTACGTTATTTAACTACCTATACCTACCTACCTATTCAGGTCATTTGACACTCACTCAATACTTTGTTTCTAAATCTCCAGGGCGCGGAGGAGCGAGCAGAGCGGCGCGCACGCGACGAGTGTCCTTACGAGATCGTCCCAAGCGCACAAATAGCCAATGTCATTGGAGATGATAAAGTGGAGAAGCCGCTACTGCCCGGCTACCTCGGCACTTATGGCGTTGACTGCAAGGAGGTAACCTCTTGTGATTGCATCAGATTTATCATAATTGAGCTGCTCCCTTTTAGGGCGCTCAAGCAAACGCTCTCGGCTAAAAGTAGATTCAGATCAAATTAGGTATAGGTAACCAGATCCCTGGGAATCACGAGCAATGGAGCGTTTTATTTTAGTCATAGGAATGACAGACAGAGTTCCAAACGTCGACATGCAGACGCACTAAAGTTTTGATGTTGGAAAACGAATAATGGAACTCCAATAAAGTTGAGCGGGACACCCGGCAAGGAGAGTTGCCGCTAGATAGTGTAAGGCTTCAACAGAGTGGCGGCAAAGGACTGAAAAAAGTTCGTTTGTCTTTCGGTAGCGATATTGTTATCATTGAAAGGCGAACATTAATGAGAATAGCACAGAATCCTGAAGATCGGAACTACAAAAGTGCGGCATAATATCCAGCAAACGTAAAGGCTCAGTAATCTATATCTACCAAGTATGTGCTGTATCATAATTTGAATCTACCTTTTTGTTTCAGGTGCCAGACTACATGCGGCTCGCACCAGACGCTTATGAGCGCGTTAAGAAGCTCCGACAGGACGTGCCTCGGATATCTCCAGCGGCGACGCGGGTGGCCGACCACCCTCGCTTAACGCCGCCGCCAGTCGACACTTGCGTCCATCCGCCGCCAGAAGACTCAGGACCGTGCGCCGCTCGTAAGGAAGAAGATGTCGCCTTTGCCTGCCCGCACGTAGAGCCCCGAATACCATGCTGCGACCCCCACGAGAGAGATAAACAACAGCCTCCGCCCGCTAAATAGCAATCCTGTTCGTAGGAAACTGGGTGTTCTGAGTATCCTTTAAGTTTTATTTGGCTTATATGTACTTACGTACCTCACAATTAGGTATCAATCTACAATCAAAATTCCATAAAAGTTATTGTGATTTTAGACAATTTACCTTTTACGACAATACTACTTACTTGAAGTTTAGTATTTTTTTACAATTTTCATTGGTATTTTTAATAATAAATACGCTTTGTACACGTTTAGCACCTTACAAATATGCAGTAATATAATTATACTTATCGATTTTACTATAATAAATTAATTTTTGACTTAATACCTGCTTCTTTCCAAACTTTTCCCATTTAAAGCGCACGTTACGAATAACTGTGCACATTGGAAGTTGTCCGTAAGTGATTTTACACTGATAAATTAAATCCTTATTAGGATAGATGAAAACACGTGATTTTACCTGCGCAGCAGTTTGGAACGGCCAACTTCAGACTCGCAGAATTATTTAAAATTTCAGATATTAGGTATTATCTTATCTTATTATTTACTTATACGCTAAGGGAAGCGGCGTTCAGGATTTTCCATTCCTTATCATAGGAAAATAGTGTCTGTGCCATGGGGTTCGTTATAACATTTAGGACGATCCCGGCAGATACACGGTGATCTAAAGACTCTGTGTAGGTATTTATGGATATGGGAGTAGTTCTTATAACTTGTGTCCTAAACGCAGGTATTTATATTATTTTAATTTCTATATTTACAGATAAAAATGACGTAAAATTGCGTAGGCCCACTGCTTTAGTCATTATTCTGAGACACACATATAGGAACATACGTCAACAACGATCGAGCTATGATTATAAATAACAGGATATACGTTTCCAAAATAGAAAATTTAATAAGATATCAATCTCTTAACAACTACATAGTTTTATACAAACATAAATATTTATGAAGTACTTACCTACTTAATTATATGTAAATTAATTTACAAACAACATTTTGCTCACAAGACATGATAACATTACTTGAAATCAAAGGAATGTAAAAATAATCTTTCTTCAATCGAAGTAGGTATTGTAGTTGATCTAATATCAAAAGAGTGTCCCAAAGCCGCAAATAGAAAACAGATTATGTCTGTATTGTCCTCTCACAACATAATTATATATACTATAACTATAACTACATACATAGTATAAAACAAAGACGCTTCCCGCTGTCTGTCTGTCCCTGTGTATGCTTAGATCTTTAAAACTACGCACGGATTTTGATGCGGAGTTTTTAATAGATAGAGTGATTCAAAAGAAACTTTTATATGTACCTGTAATACATTACATACATATTATAGTAAAGAAAAGTCGAGAAAACACGCGGGCGAAGCCGTGGCCGGAAAGCTGGTACTATAATACAATCGTAAATAACCTTGCTGTGTAGAGACACCGAATATATTATTTAAAATTAACATTAAAATAACAAAGCCAAGAAAAGTGTCTATTCCTGCATTTTAATGCGATTTACAGGAGTCTGGTACTTTTTTATAAAGTCACATATTTTGTATGTTTCTGTTGAGGTACCAAGCTTAAAGTAAAACAAAAATTAAATTTAATTCAAACCAAAGTTTTCTTACTAACTTTAAAAAAAACACGTAGACTTATCATCGTTCTAAAAGGGGGAGATGTTCATAATGAATCTCCCCCTTTTTGCCGGTTAAATATCCAATAACGTTTGGTTTCTAGGAAATAATACATAATATGTAGTTCTTAATATAAGCAAAAGATAAACCTACGATCTCAGGCAAGCTGCCGACACCAATTAGTGATCTCGATAGCTTGATGGCAAAAGTGTCCCTCCGGATAATTACACCTATCCGGAGGGACGCAGGTTCGAATCCTACCCTAGATACAATTCTTGCCGAATGTTAATGCCGAATATAATTGAAAATAACAGTATATAGTTGGTAAAAAATTTGTTCCAGTCACACTTGTTAAACTGATCACAAAATTTAAATGGCGATGACATTGGTTTACGAAAAACCTCATAGGCCTCTCAAATCATTATGGGTATGACAGGTAATCGGCGACATCCACCCGCCTAATAGCACATGAGAGAATACTCTATGAGCTAATAGGTAAGTACATACCTAATGGTTTTTGTACCAGCAACGACATTGAAAATATAGTTGCAAAAAAAAACTCGTATTCGGCTGATCAATATTCTTGCCCAAGTTGAACAAGTTTTTTGAGAACTACCTAGTTACCTAGGTACCATTTTAAATAAATCAGAACACATTATTTAATTTAAACATCAAGCATCTTAGAACACAGGAATTCACATAAAACAATAGAAACCAATAAATCGTTCAGATATCGGACTCAACAATAACTGCATATTTGATTGAAGCGTAGCGCAAACAATTAAGATTAACTACATATATATATAAAAATGTGTTGTTCGAAGGCTAGTCAATTGTGACCATCGCTCGAGCATCATTAAAGCCTTGAATAACATTAATAAGTAATTACAAACATACTCTGTGTTTGTGCATCTAATAGACGTTGTTAGATTATGTTTTGCACTTTCATCACCTGTTTTTCAATCACATGCAACAGATAAATCTCTACACAAACCTGATTTTCCGAAAAACGATGATACTAAGTTTACTGTGTTTATAAGCAATGATTTTATTACGAAATATATTAAAACAGGGTTCATGAATATTTCAGTGATTTATTTTTATTGGTTCGAGCAGTGAATCTTTTGTCCATAGCAGTTGATAAATTGAACTCGATTCAAACAACCCATGTTTTATTTTTTCAGTGGATAGACATACTATTACTCAGTGAAAAACTGTTAATATTACACCAAATATATTATGACGAGTACAATCACAGCCAGAGTAACGAACATTCCCCCGAATAAGACGTATTTGTCTTGGGAAACCCTTCTCTCTATCAATGATATAGTTGCATTTGATAAACCTAGAGTGTTGGCCAAGTCTATTATTCTTCTATGAGCACCTTTAAGTGTTTCCCGATTGTACTTTAGCGTCTCCAGGATACTTGAACCTGTAACAAATAAGAAGTTACCTTTACCAAGTCGCGGACTTCGACGTAGCTTTAAATAATAGATGACTGGCCTCTTCCCAAAATGGTAACTTTACAATAGTTTCTCAAGATTAAATTAACGTTGCTAACAAGTGCGTTAAAAAATAAAGCAATGGGAGCATCTTAAAATTATTAACGAACACACGGCACCAGGTCGTCAACCTATACAATTCCAGTTTAAGCTAATCTCTAATTTTTCTCAGGATTTATATCCGTGGGTACCAGTAAAGTAGTTGAGTATTTTAATAAATTATCGTATGACTGCCTCATTAGTCTAGTGGTCCCAAGCGTGACTGCTACGCTAGAGGTCCTGGGTTCGATTCCCAGTGCCATTGCTATTTGATTCGAGCAAAGTGTTATTGGGTTTTTCTATGAAATTCCCAGTAGGAGCCCGGAGTCTGGATTTGTGCCCGGTTAATGGCAATAGGCTCGCCCTTACATGGAACCTAACCATACCGGCGATATGTGGGTGTACGTTAGCACACCTCTGCCCAACCCTTCGGGGAATACAGGCGTGATGGTATACATTATCGTATTACAATTAGAGAACCACACGCTAAAACATAATAACTCATGGCTCATGGTAAGTACCTACTACGAAATTGATTTTCTATAAGTTGGCATTGTTCAGGTAATCAGCATTAATACGATCAACCGATATTATTTATGTTTAACAGAAGACTATAATATTGAATAAACAATAAGTAACAATGTGAGCGGATTCTTTATAAATTTCGTGTATTTTAAGTATTGTCATGTTTCTTATGTTTTACATCAACACACAGACACGTGAATTAATAAATACCTGACCAGTTTTAATTGAATGGTAGCCGCTTCTATCTATTTTTTGTATAGAATCTATGCCATTCAAGGTTATATGACATATTAATATTATATAAAGACCACGTACTTTTTTATTTCAATAAAAATAGAGGATATTCCCAAGCCCCAGTTCACACAACAGTGCCAGTGAAGTTACATTTTATTTAATTACTAAATAAGTTTTTTTTTATCTTAGTGGCCTACGTGCGGTGGATGAAGTAATCTCGATCTAGTCTCTCTGTTCTAACTAAGTACGAAACTTCGTGTATAAAGTTTACCTTGATACAGTGCGGTCATGTGTCGTCAAGTGGCTTAATGCTGCCCTAATATTTCTGATAAATATTATAATAGATAGACTAGACATTTTTGTGTGCTGTGAAAATTACATACAAGTAAATTCAGAATGTGGTAAGTCTTTTGTTTACATATTAAAATTTATATTAGCAAGGTTTTCACATACGTGTATTTAGTATTATTAAAAAACTTATCTGATTTTGTACCCCAGCTCATAATCTTCAAAACCACAAAAAACATAGACCAAGTTTTTCCGTGTAGTAGATTCCACTACAGTTTACAATATGTTTTGATTTTGTATTTATTTGAGGAAAACAAAACACATGGGGTGATGTCAGCGCCACGTAGCGTTCGTGTCGTGCAACAACGCAGCGATCTCGCTCTGTCTCAGATCAGACTATATCTACTTATCGCGAGATGTAGGAGGGCAAGGCAAATTAATTAACTGGTTTCATTGCCATCCATCGTTAGTGTCTGACGGCTAAATTACTGTGTAGTGTTAGCTCTAAACAAGTTCAACCAATGAGGTGATCAGGTTTATACAATTATAAATACTTATAAGTTTGTATTAGCGGCAAACTAGTCTATTAGGCGAAAATTTGCTAAAAGAATGCAGTATAAGTACTTATAGAGAGAAACTAAGTGCTAACCAACGTTGACTTTGTATCTAATTAACGATGGGAAATAACTGGGAAACACTCGCAGTTGGTTACGTTTATTAATAAATTTGTTCAATACTAGCTATTGCCCGCGATTTCTCTTGCGACCCAGAAAGACTCGGGACTTTTTAAGAAATAAGGTAGCCTATCCTCGGGATGCAAATGTCTTCCTCCCTCCTGTCTTCTTGCCAAATTTTATCTTAATGTCCAGCGGTTAAGGCGTAAAAAATAACAGACAGAGTTACTTTCGAATTTATATTATAATGGAAGTATGTATATTCATTAAAAAAAAACTTGTATAGCACCTATTTAGTTCATGACTGCACTAGGTGTACTCACACTTGTGAATCTTATCATATTCTTATCTTCCCCAAATTCGCAAGAGTCGGCGAAGGGACATGTCATACCATTGCTTATATCTATTACTGTGATTATTATTATTAACCCTAGGCAACCTAATAATCAGGTTTAATAGTAAGTAGGTAAAGTAACTTTTTTAACATAAGGGCGGGACCAGGTCCTATCGAAGAAGGAACTATTAGTTGCC
Source organism: Subacronicta megacephala (assembly GCA_958496365.1). NCBI lineage: Eukaryota > Metazoa > Arthropoda > Insecta > Lepidoptera > Noctuidae > Subacronicta > Subacronicta megacephala. The sequence goes on along the minus strand of OY292516.1, from coordinate 8,124,287 downwards.
TGAAAAATTTTACTTGCGCCTGCTGAATAATCAATAGCAATAGCAATGTACGAAAAGTCGTGAATCTATGACTCATATCTCTTTGGCAAGCGCAGTTGAAGTTATTCATTAAGGTTTAAAAGAAAAAAAAAATCACATACAAAAGGAATCTCTGACTGACAATCAACTACATAATTCAGTTCAATATTGTTATTTTTTTTAAAAAAAGCTTACTAGCAATGTGGATTACTAGTAAACATGTTAACCTCTCGTGCTAAGCTAAATGCTTGTGTTACGAGTGTGTTCACGTCGGTAGTGCAATGGGTGGGTTTCGAACCGGCAACCACATGATCGCAAGTCTGACGCCCTAGCCATTAGGCTACCGCCGCTTCATATGAATATGAAAGTCTGTAAGATAAATGTGCTTATAGAAAAATACTTCTATGAAAAATTACTGTAACTAAATTTTATTGGGATTTTTTTACAGTAATATTGCTTGATGGATGCCTCTTGCAGGTGTTTATTATGGTACAGGATATAATAGGATCTAGAACTCGTAATCCTCATCCTCATAATCTTTTTCCCAACAATAATGTTGTGGTCAGCTAACAGTATAAGCAGTGGCAGCTGAATATCGGTACTCTACATGAAGTGACTGTCATCAGACCTTCACAACCCAATTTCTGGGCAACACCCAGTGGCGTAACGGCGTAACGTGCCTTGGAGGGGGGGTGGGGAAGGGTAAAGATTTTAGGCATTTTTTTCATAATCTCATCCCTTTGCTGTTTACTTTTTCTTTTCATAGGTCCACTGGGATAATCTTACGTTTTGGGGCCCCTGTAGCCCAGGGGCCCCTATCATTGATACGGCTGATACGGCGGTAGCTACGCCCCTGGCAACACCTATGTTCAAAGAATGGTTGTCAGGTATTTTGGGGTTCTAACTACCACTAACAATTGTCATAGGTGTTCATATTAAAACCATGACAGACAGCTTTACATGCTCTTGAGGCACCGACAGATCTCTATGTGCCTACAGCAGGCATAGCTTAACCATAGTGTAATGAAATCTAATAGTGGGGCAACTCGCCGTCTAGACAGGTCAACGATGAGGTGGGTTGCGGGGCAGAGCGGCGTCCCCCCGACCCTTAGTCGCAGGCGTCCCGTCCGCCCGACATGTACTGCGCGTCGGTACTGCGCTGCAAGTGTAGCTCGCTCTAGCGCTAATTATAATTTATTTTACAATGCGTTCTACATATGCAGTTTACGATTGTTTGTCGGCATCGTACAGAAGTAATAATGAAAACTTGAGATTTCATCAATTTCCAAAGGATGAGAATCAGTAAGTGCCTATTATACCTTAACAAATATTATCTCTACTTAGTAAACAAAGTCGCTATCCGCGACGCTGTGCGTTTACTTCTAAATTATTTTAACCTTCCAATGGATTTTGATACGGTTTTAACTACTATTTAGAGAATTTCTAATAATTATATAGGTACTTACACAGTATTAAAACTGGGCTCTTAATGTTGATATGTTTACAGGATAATAAATAACTACCTACCTGAGTAAGATTCGGCGAATCTAAACTTATTTACTATCTATAATATACTATATCAAAACTGGAACAAATATTTGGATAGAATTATTTATTATTATTTACCTATTTTTTATAATAATATTATAAGGCTCAAGATTTTGTTTGTTTGTTTGATTGCACTAAAGTACTGGTTGGAATTGATTTTATTTTTGTGTTGTCCATTTATCGAGGAAGGCTTTAGGCTATATTATAACATCACGCTATGACCAATATAAGTAGAGCATAAGTCAGAAATCTTGCAAAAACGGAAAAAAAGGATTCCTTTTGAGCGCTTCCGTTGCGTGCGCTGCGTAAACGGTTAAAGTTATCAAAAAATATTGTATGACGGAAATGGTCCGCTTTAAAAGTTCTAAAAAAAGTCCGCGACAGCATAGGTCTATCTTTTAAGGTTGACTTAATAATAACCCTTTTATGTTAATCTAATTTGTTTCAAGATAATGCATTATTTTCGAAGGTGTTTAGAAAATGAAAATTAATGAGGATTAAAATAGACTTAACGATTCATTTCCCACGGTCGTAGGGGATAACATAGGAGAAAGCTTATATAAGCGACTAACTCAAATTAAATTTTCACCACCGAATGATTGCGTCCCATTGCAATTTTTAATTCGTTTGTATGTGAGGATGAGAATCAATTATATTGTGAAATATAACAACTGAAAATAAAAAAACATCATACAATAAATGTCGCAAATATTTGTCAGTTCAACATCTGTAAAGAGATAAATAAACTGGAGATTTTAACCCCCGTTTTATTTAATCACTTGGGCCTGTCGCGAAGAATAAACAATAAATCGTGAAGGTAATATCTTGCTAGAAATCAATACTACTACTAACACAAAGATTAATTTGAAATTACAATCATGATCACCTGTAAATCACCTTTCAAACAAAAAAAACTTAATCAAAATCGGTTCATCCGTTCGGGAGCTACGATGGCACAGACAGACAGACAGACACACACACACACACACACACACACACAGACACGACCAACTTATAACACCCCGTCGTTTTTGCGTCTGGGGGTTAAAAAGTAAAAGTAAGTCCTTGAAAAATATTTTTTGTGACAACCCTAAGCTATTTTCAATGTCTAGACAATTGTCGGCATTTCGACCCCGACAAAAGAGTGCGCCCACTATAGATTTCATTACACTATGGCTTAACCTTGAAGATCTGATAATCAGTTCAGTTATAACGCAACCACAAACTGATCCCCTTTGAATCAGAACATGTGTTAGATGTGCATTGCTTACCAGTATGTATCATTTCATCAACATTCCTGTGTGAGTTCTGCAAGGACACTTGTTCTTGTCCCAAGTAGTCCACATTGATGGCAGTGTGGTCATGACCAAAACGTCGACTCAACAGTTGTTCCCGGTCTTTCATCTCTTGTTCCCGCCTAATCCTCTTGTTTTGAGCAGATGCAAGCGAAGCCTGAAGAACCATACCACAAGTTATTTTAATAGTAATTACATAATTTGTTTGATATATTTCAAGTTTGATGCGAATGTAAGAATTGTAACTGATATACTTAAGTATACAGTTGTAGGCTTTCAGATCAGGATCAATAATTTATGCAAGACATGATGATATGTGAAGAATAGGTATTATATTCTGAACTGCTAAATACATGCATTGGTTATCTGTGGTTGCCTCTAAGAAATTAAGCACAAACAATAAAAAGGTTTACTTAATTATTTCACCATCTACTTATGAGTATCAGACCAAAAAAGTAAAATTGGGCCCCATTACAGTATTTTGTCAGTAGCAAATACATTTGTTTATTAACACAAAGGTTAATTAATAATTAGTTTTAAAGATGGTGATGCATGAGATACCTGAATATGTTTGTTGTCATATTTGAGTTGGTCAACTCTCATCTTGGCCATAGGTCGCTGGTTGACTGGTGTTTTGAAGACATATATATCCAACTTCTCACAGTTCCTGTAATTAAATTATAAATATTTAATGAACTTATTTTATTTTGTATCAGCCTCATAAGTCTAGTGGTTCTTAGCGCGACTGCTACGGTAGAGGTCCTGGGTTTGATTACCAGGTCAAGCATTGTTATTGCCCGCCTATTACATGGGGCCTAAACATACCGGCGAAATGTGGGTATACATTAGTACACCTCTGCCTCTCCCTTCGTGAAATACTGGCGTGACGGATGTTATAACAGAACAATATGTTGATATCATGTCAAGCCGTCTAGGAAATTTTAGGAATGATTATGAGACAGCAGCAATTTCATTATTGCCATAATTGAATTAGATCAATCCAAGAAGATATATAAACTAAACTTACGCACTAATTGCATTTATTTTAGACTGAATAGCGTTTTCTATTCCTTCATAACTGGACGGATCTTTCTCCAACTTTTGAAAGAGTTCTGATGTTTCTTGTATTAATTGATTAGTCTGATGATACAAAGATTCCATTTTGCGAACTAGTAAGATTTTTTAAATCATAAAAACAAGATCAATCAAATCAAAATAATAACACAAAGTAACATTTCACAATTCACAATAATCTATCTCAAATTAAATAGTCAAAGAGTAGAATAATATACTAGGAAAAGAGAGCCCTCTCAGCAATATTCGTGTCACCACTCACCACAACTGACATTTGTTGAACACTAAGGCCATCTTTTGACGTTTCCCATGTACTGATTGTTTTATATATAGATATATGTACGTATCTACGTATATTATGTATTAATATATATATATTAACCTATATTAGGTTTATATACTTCCGTATGTAGTCATAGTGCATAAAAAAACAAGTTTTTCAGAAATTTCTTTATTTCGGTGCTTTACAATATTTGTTTTTCATAATAAATTTACGCCATTACAATTTACGTCCATTGCATTATTAGTCCTCATTTTACCGCACAGAATTCGATTCACACTTTTGCACTAACTGTAAATCAATATATTTACTTTGTCTTTGTGTGTTTCACATCGAAAACTTACAACTTAACACAATTTCTGAATAATAACGCACAAAATATCACGAAACAGTGACTGAAGTTGAGAGAAAACAACCAAACTTAACAACCACCATATTCCACATAATGTCGATAAAACAGTAACACTAGTACCAATTCTTGGAATAAGCTCCATCTATGGTATTATGAGGCACAACGCAATAAAACTTATTTTTGTTTTATGGGATTTATCGAGAGATAGCGCTACTGCCTACACAATAAGTATCAAGTATAGAAGTGTCCAGCCCCTGTAAATAGTTCTGTTCTCATGTTCTGTCAAGTGTCAGTGCAACACAATTCTCTAGGGATGGAACCACATCACATTTCATATCAATTCATAGTTTGAAAAGATACATTGTAAAGATTCGTATTGTATTTTCACATTTTTCGATTTGCATAAAGATTCTTAAAATAAGTTTTCCAGTACATATTATGTTTAATTCGATTTATTGAAAAGATTGAGTTGAGTGAATGTAAATGTAGAATTTTATTAGAGGTGTAACTAATATATTCGTAATAGGTATAGATATTAACGTCAAGAGATCAGTGTTCTGATATTCGCGGTGACTTGCGCGGCTGTGTGCGTCGACGAGGGCGCTACGGGAGGTTGCCGCACGCACACACACACAATTACTCCGCTGCAACCGCGTCATAGCGAGACGATTCGGGGGAGTGAGCGAGATGCCTATATGATTCTGCTTACTTCTGTTTGACGTGTGCGTGCGTGTTTGAGTGAGATTTCTAAAGACAAAATTATACACGTCGGGCTTTGTATGCATGCTGAATGTGATGGTTACAAAGTAAACACCCAATGAAAACAAAATCACTGCATTTAGCGCTGAATATGCAATATTAGTTTGTGCATAATATTTTATAATACAAACTAATATCATGTATTAAGAGGTGTAACGATGAATAATTATTATTCATTAAATAATTCATAATAGTATTATCTTTATTATACAGAATAAAGTACGATATCAATAATATTTAAAAAAATAAAATTATGTTCGAGTAATGAATACGGAGAGAATAGGCACGATATCAATATTATGTTAGATTAACGAATACGGAGAATAGCTACGATATCAATATTATGTTAGATTAACGAATACGGAGGACACTTTTGAATACAGTGAGATGGTCCTCCTTTCTTTCTACACTCCATAATACCTGGTAATAGGTATGGTATGCTAATATGAGCTAGTGAATATATTCAATAATAGTAATATCCAGATATCACCCTAATATAACACCTCTAAATTTTATTGTGAACCTGATAATTTCAACTACAAGTTAACACTGAACTTGAGCAGTTGAGCCAGTTCACCAGTTGGGCGGCACGTCATTCAGTACTTATTTGAAGTGTTAGGTTAGGTTACTCTTCTGTCCCATTCGAAAAACTGAAAAGAAGCTTTAAAAAGCTCCCATGTTATAGAGGGTGAGCCTATAGCCATTAATCGGGCACAAATCCAGACTTAGAGCTGCTACAAAGAATTTCATAGAAAAACCCAATAAGACTTTGCTCGATCTGGGAATGAACCCAGGACCTCTAGCATAGCAGTTGCGCTTATGAGCAGTAGACTAATGAGGTAATAATAATAATTTGATATGAAACTTTCATAAAATTTTATTTGCGTTACATGTTACATCACTATCGCTGATCTCCCTGTCACTTTTGACGTGGCTTGCAAATAAACGTTCGGATACTATACACGAACTAGATAATAATATCACTATTTCTAAACTATTATACTATTATACTTTTTAGTGTAGTAAATATTGTATGAAAAATCTTAATCATCGTTTGAAAGCGTGATACAGTTCGTTTGTAAGTAATTGTAATTAATTTTCAGAGTTTTTTGCACAATTATTTTTTATTTAGGGCAATACCTTTCGATACAACTCATTCCCCTTCATTCATTTCATTCAATTTAACTGTCAAGTTCACAGAACCATAAATAATCTTTTAAAACCTTAAAACGTCAACAATATTTGTCATCCGTTTTGAACGCGTGAAATACTTTCCTTTTTGTGGTGATATTTTGTGAAAAAACGTAAAATATTGTGAAAATAAAGTGTTTCTATCAAGTATCAAACAACGCTGACAATGGGTGACGCGTGTCAAGCTTGTCTCACGAGGGTACCCCATGCCACACTCATCGCTACGATAATGTGTTGTCTGGGCGTGGGTGTGTTCTGCGGGACTATGTATCGTGGCTCAACTCTTTCAATACTCATGTTCGATGAAGTATTTCATTTCCGTCTTATATGGATTGAAGCACTCCAAATGATATTCATCGTTGGCAGTGCCTGTATGGCAGCACTTGGCTTCATGCTGCTGTGTTTGGGTTGTTTAACAACAGGCGCCACCAGGCAGAAAGTATACCGTGCATGGAGAGCACGCGTCGGTGGACGGATATCCTGCGCAGTGTTCATGATCATCACTTACATTTTAACTTTTGTATGGATCATATTACTAGGATTTTTAATTATTACGACCTTCTTATTCACGATATTCTGGAAACTTTGCTCGAAACCGAAAAACATAGACTTATCAACATGCATTGACTTTACTCAATTTGATTTCATGTTCCCTTCAAGTGTAAAGCAAGAGGACATGAGAATCTGTGAGGCACACAAGATAAAGTTATTTTGTAAAGACTATGTTGAGAAGGCGGAGTTTATGTTTATCCTGGCGATGGTATCCTGTATACTGGTGATACTGAGTTTGGTACATTATTTAATGTGCTTGTCAGCTAATTATGCACACATCAGAGATCATGAAAAGTTCCAGGAATTGCAGGAGCTTCAGTATCTCACCAACCCGGACCTGCATGCCTCAAAAGATCGTTTCTAGTATATGGCCCGCGCACCCCTCCTGCGCTCACTGGAAGCTACAACTAAAATGTGACAAAGTTAAACAATTGACTGTACATTTGACCAAATTTTGGTGTTCACTGATAAATTGAATAAAACAAAAGACTGAATTTCAGTGAATTACAATTACTTACAACTGTATTGTATTTTTCATAGTTATAATGAATCACGAACTGTGTTTAACATATCTTATTTCCAATGTTTTGACAATTCTGTCCACATAATGTAACATTCCCTTATTTGTTAGGTGTTATCAGATGATTTGTTATATAAAATCAAATATTTTAATGTTTAGGTGCTTATCTAAGTATTACTTTGACTTTGTTTGATTGACCTGTATGAAAACCTAGTGATTGTATTATTATTTGATAATTATTATCACTGCATGTAAATTGCGACTTACTTTAATCTTTATGTCCTTTAATTTTCAAGTTTGTTAAAGGGAATAATTTATAATTCCCTTCAATCCTCACTTTGATAATACATTTGTACATAAAATACAGTTCGGAAGCACTGCCTTATATTTGATACAGCACTTATATCACAATAATTGAATAGGTTTATTGTTCAGTTTAGTACAAGCAATTATTTATTCAAACAATAAAAGATTAAACTGTATATTATTATTCTAGCTGTGAGGAACCATATTATGTTTATTTAATTAAATCAAGTAACTAGATGTAATTTAAATAAGTAGACTGAATTTTTACTGCTTTAAAAATAATTAATATTAAGTACGTACAAAGTCTTACTTAAAATTGGGTACATGCGAATTTTCTGCTTTAGCTTTGGACTATTTAAGACATAACAAGTTATATCAAAATTGGCATATTGTGACATCAAACTATACAAATAAGTACTTTTATATTATTACAGTATTATTTTTTAACCTATTTTAAGTACGACCTTGATGTACTGTTATTGAGAAACCACCTGAAACTGCACAATTGGCTATAATATTATTAATAAGCGAGTTATTACGTAATATTAATAATAGCTTTTTTGTCAATATTTCCAGAACAAAACATAATTAGCTACTTAAGCCCATGTAAATATTTACTGTGGAAAATTGGTAGTTTTTCTTTTATTGGCCTGTGAGTTATCAATCTTTACTAAATATAGATTTTTTTACATAATTTAGTTTACAAGTTTGCCTTAACTATGCCTACCTACTTCTTATTTTTACCGTATTTATATAATTTGAGTATACTAAATCATTTTACCTTCCGTTTTTAGATAATTATTAAAGTGAAGGTTTTGTAACCTAATAAAGCATTTATTTTAAGCACATATTACGTAAGAACCTTAAATGTATGAAATCGGTTAGTTTTATAATAAATGTTCGTTTTTATAAATAATTTTTTAATAACTTAAACTTACTTATTATACTAAATTCGTTTTGTCTCGTTTTGACACGGGATATTTTGGACAGGGAAAAAAAGGCAAAACACAATATAGCTTTAGGTAGGTATGATGGTTACTTCTATGATACTCGTTGACATAATATGAGGTATATAACAAAAAAATCATGAAGTTTGGTATCGTAGCTACAGAAAACCGATTAATTCTTTACCTCGTTTACCACTTATATAGTACATACCCACATATATATGTGCTTTCTTTGTTAGACACGACAAGAAAATGTTCGATTCGGAGAGAACGCTCTGCCCCGATTCTCATAGATAGATGGGTAGGGGCTCAGATTAGGATTTCCTTAAATCTGTGGGTAGGGGTAGGTACTTCAAAAGAACGTGATCCCAAAAGGTCCGGCTTGAACGACCCTGGTTAAATACCCTGGTTTACCTATGGAGGTACTTGTAATTAAAATACACGAGTAGGTACAATATGAATAATAACTAGTGTCCGACCGAAATTTCGGTTTCGGCCAGTTTCGGCCAAAAAATCAAGTTTCGGCCCGAGTTTCGGTTTCGGCCAAAAACGGCCGAACCTTTCGGCCGCGCCGAAACTTACAACATCGTACCTTCGGGTCGCGCTCGGCTAACGTCGGGCGCGCTCGGCACGGCTGGCAATATGGCGTCGCTCGCCTGACTCCGCCGGCAACTACCTAACCTAAATCAGTGCGCTTTGCTCGTGTAGACGTGTCAATACGTGTTGTGTTTGTTCCGCGAATAATGGTAAGTAGTTTGATCAAGTATTTTAGTTTGTTTTTGTTGTGAATTCGTCATGTCATAGTTAATATTTAACGCTTTATTTTAATAGTTTGCTAACCTATTGACGAATATATTTAATTTTAAAGGTGTAAGTGCCAAGGTTAAGTACCTGCTTCATTAAAGTTTAAAATTCATCTTAAAAAATCGCTAACTTTGTGTTACAAATAAATAATGTATTTTTTTCACTTTATAGGGTAGTTAAATTTTCAAACAGAACCTCTGTAACTGAACTGAAATTTCATTGTGATAAATCTTTGAAAGTAGAAACCTGTAATTATAGGTCGGCGAGATATTAATTTAAAAAAAAACGGGCTTACTAACATTTTTTCGACTTTTTAAGGATTTTTTTTTTATAAAAGGTTCGGTTTCGGTTTCGGCCGAAACTACAATGAAACCGAAACCGAACGGTTTCGGCAAAATAACATGTTTCGGTCGGTCACTAATAATAACAATTAGTAAACAGACGTTTATGTTATGTATAATTAATTAATAATTTGTGTTATGCTCGCAAAGGTCAGCGGCAGATTATAGGATGTATAATAATAAATAGGTAACGTAGCAAAAGGCTTAATGTCATTTTAATCGTCCAACGACGTAAAATCAGGGAAGGAAATATGATGTCACCTTTGACGCTTGGAGCAGGGGTCAATTTCAATTAGATCTAATTAAACTACAACGTGATGAGACGTGTGAGCGAGATGTGGGCTACGTAGGTAATGTAGGTTGACGTGACGTGGCTTATAATGTAGGTTAACTAGTAAACTAGCCAGCAACTTAACATAGCTTTTATAAAAGTTAATAGTAAAGCTTTTCAAAAAACCCGTGCCATTCTGCTCCTCACAATAGGTCCTGTAGGTAACCACTCGAGTCAACAATCGTGTTTTTGTGGCCTGAAGCTTATATCGAGTTTATCGTAGTGGCGATTCTTGAGCGCAAAGAGAATTATAATCTTTGCTTGAGCGCCGGTAGGTAGGTATACCCACTAGTTATTCAGGCGACATTTCGGGATGGCATACTTTGAGGTGTAGTAAGTCGGAAATATTTTTTGATAGAATAGAACTCTCTCCCTCCGTTATGGCGATTTCAAAGGCCACACGTGGTTGCAAAATTGACCGGTTACACACGTGGAGTGTCTTATAGTTCTTTTGGTCCCATAATCTACGTCCCCGCGATCTACGAGGGTATTCAGCATTCAACAGGTAAGTAGCCCACCTACGTAGGTACCTACTGACTTGATAAAACTAATAATCGCGAGGTCAATATTCTATTTGTTTTCTCCAGAGGCTATTGCCTGTTGTAATTAATAGTTTAGGTAAGTCATCGATGACATACCTATTTCAATCTGTACCACGTCACACTATGTATTATGTTGTTGTTTGAATTTATTAACTCCCATGTTGCTCTTACATGGTAATTTATTTGAATCAATATTATTAATTATTATAGTTACCTGCCTATCTAATACAGCTATAACATTATAGACTACTTACATACTTGTGTTTGTTTTTCAAATGACCGGTGATGAAGGTTAACGAGCTTATCTATAGTTTGGTGGATATGCCTTAAAATCCACCAACTTATCTACTTTTAAGGCCATGTATAATTCCTATACCTATACCGAATGTCTGAGTAGCAAAGACCCTGACTAAATACTTCAATAGTTTCTTTCACGTTTCATCCTGAGCTTGATCTTTACTATTTCACCGTCTTTGGTTTGGTAATCACACTTGGTGCCTACTCTTACCACTTAGTACCTGCCTACATAGGTACTTCGTCTCCAAGCTTTTGAACTATTTGTTTATGTCTGAATCAATAACCAAATAAGCACAAGTCTAAGAAGGTACTCGTACATATAATCACGTTTGTATTACCCGAAGGGCTAGGCAGAGTTATCCTCTTTTATTTATATTTTTATGGTTATCCTAATGTACCACCCACAACTCGCCGCCGCCGGTATGTTTAGGTCCCATGTTATAAAGGTGAAGCCTATTGCCATTCACTGGGCACATATCCAAACTTCGAGAATCTCACAGAGAAACCCAATATTGGATACTTTGCTCGACCTGGGAATCGAACCCAAGACCTCTGACTAGCGTAACAGTCGCGCTAAGACCCACATGACTACTTAGGTACCTACTCTTTAAAATAAAATACTTAATTAAAAACATTTTTTTATTGCATTGAATTATGTACATATAGATTAAAACAGATGATAAGCACAAAACTAAGGATCAATTATGGACGCTTCAGGCGGGCACAGAGCAGTAGGTACAGTGCGAGATAGGGAGATGTAATTGTCCTGCCCAACAGATCGATACGTTCCTATAACCACAGAATACTTATAGTTACTTACGTAGTACGTACCCACGGAAGAGATAAATAAGATTGGAATGGCCCTCGCTGCTATTTTGTACTAAGACCAGTGTCGCCGCTTTACTCCCACTATTTCAATTCTCAAACATACGCAACATTATCTTTACAAGTTTTTCGCACACAATCAAATCACACACACATAAATCTGTGGGCAGCAATTTGTTCACACACCAGCACCAAGCTCCCGTAGGCATTAGACACACACACGCAACAAGCATACGCTAGTGCTTGAAAAGCCGACTGAGAATTTATCGATATTTTTATCGATAAATTCTCAGTCTGTTATGTATTTTTATATTGAATGGGGAAAAGGGGAACATAAAAATCAAGAACTATTTTCATTTAATATTAATTAATTTAAAAGAATTACTGTCTTTGGAACAAAACGTAATCACTAAACAATTGGGGGAAACCTAACATAACATAATAGAGTTATAACATAACAATATTATAATTAATTGCATAATATGTCGAATAGAATCAAATATTAAAATATATATAAAATAGGTAGGTATAGTATTTGACTTAGATTTGACTTTAATTTTGATTTTAATACTGAATCGATACAATATAGTCTAATATTGTATCGATTCATTATTAAAATCTAAGTAAAATAAAATGGTCTACATGCCGCTTTATCTTCATTCATTCAATCATTCGTATAATAAAATACATCTAACTAAAAATATACTCTCATCAATTAAATATATAATATTTCATAAATAATTTTTGTTAAACGTAAATATAGTTGAGAATTCTATCGATGCTTTTATTTAACTTCACGGTCACCTCGATATCGATAGATGTACGCCGTACACCACTCACGGCCAACCCCGGCCAACGACGAACAACGGCCATGTTTGAGGTGTAGAGAACGCAATGCATGCAGTACATTGCAAGCGGACTAGGTCATCGCGTTGATTAAACGAGAACATATCGGGCAATGTATTTTATTTGTAACTTGTTGCAATAATATGAATGATGTTTGGAATTTCATAGTGATCAGTATATTTTTATGTTTTTATCAATTATTGTGTAAATAAATGCTATTTTTGACTTACAGATGGAAAGATATACCTCCTCGCTATATACTGGAGGTCTGACTTTTTGTCTATCACGTAAGAATAACACTTCACGGCATTTTAAAGCGGAGCTCTGTTCTCTGAAATAGTCCTAAGCACACTAAACGCGGCGCATGTATGATTCGGTCGAGTTATGATTGTCTAATCATAACTGTGGCGCGCCTGCCCCGCCCACATGGCCATTCCAACCTTATTTATCTCTTCCGTGTACGTACCTAAGTGTTACGTGCTACCAACCTATGTTCTGCATCAGATAACTCATAAGTATGTACCTATATTACAAAAAAAGGGCCTAATCTTAGTCGATAAGAGCCAGTATTCGTAATGTTGGTAGGTGCCTACCTACATAACTAATTATTAACATTAGCTATTAACATGGCCCGCTTTCCAAGATTACCAGTAGTAGATATGAACCCCAGAACGTAAAAAAATATGATTCATTGTAACAGTTAAACATAAGAAAATCCCGTGTCACAAGTGCATTGTATTTATTAGATTTCCTTTATTTGCGCAATTCTGTGATAATGAAGAGACCCTTCATTATATACTATCTAGAGAGGTTCAAATCTATAATAGAAATGAGTCATTGGAATAATTAAACTTAATGGTGATCGTGTAATATAATAATCCCTATTTAATTTAATTTGTTGGAAAGTTAGTTACAACGTTGGGAGTTGAATGTTTGTACTTTTTATTACTAATTCCTACATATAAGCATAGTGTAATGAATTCTATTACCCTATGACATAAGTTAGGATCAAAAACAATAAATAATTAGGTTGCCCTCAACAAAATGTAGAAACTCGATCAAAGGAAAGAGCAGGTAGGTAGTTAACCCCCTGTTTGGATCTGTATACGCTTTTTGAATGAAATGAAATGATATTTATTTCTGTAAATAGATCTTTTAAAGACACTTGTACAAGTCGATTTTTTACATTTTTTTTAACTAGATGGCGCCGAAGTATCCTATCTGACGACCTCTGAGAAGAAACGTCGAAACAAACTCAGAGAATCATGGTCTCTTTTAAATTCCAGACAATAGTCATGTTATTAAATATGCGAGTTTAACAATGTAGGGCAAAATCTGAACAGGCCTTTTGAAGAAAGAGCCATAGCAGCTTTGAGTTGACCTGTCCTAACTGACGACACGCATCCACGCACGAATAACCCTCCATGTCTGTTTAGTTTGAAGTACCATGAATGGGTCGCACGATCGTAGAAGTTACTACTACTACAGTACAGCTACCTACTACCCTCCCACAGAATATAAACGTCAAGTAGCAGTATGCATACTGTTGCGTTTCGTACGGTGACTGTGCCGGAGGACCAATTCCTTCCTCAGGCCCCTTCCTTCTCCTTTTCTCCTTCCCCTCAACGCACCTGCATCTCCTTTGGTAATTGCAGATATCTATGGGCGGCGATGACGATGACTACTTCTTACTATCAGGTAGGTAGCCTTAGGTATTGTTTACACATAAGAGTTAAGTATATAAGACAATTAATTATTATGTAGGTAAGTACTTTTATGTAATGAAATATTAAAATTGACAACATCATAATTATGAGTAGGTACCTAAGTATAAAAAACTTAGGTACATATATCTACTTACAATAGGTACTTAAACTTCTAAATATAGTACGTAGCTTTAAGTAATTAATGTAAAACATTAAAAACATACTTTAAAAACAATTATAATTAATATCTCTGCAGTTAATCAAAATAATAAAAAATATATCCGGACCTCAACATGCAGGAAGATCCGTTTTCCATTTAAGCATAACTCTAATTAGAAATAGTGTCATGGCCGCCAGTGAGTGTGTTGCGGTCATGCTCAGATTATCACACGACAAATCACAAAACAATTTTGTTATACCTATTTGCATCACTCACCTTCTGAATTATCATGTGAGTAATAGTTGTATATTAAATCCAAAAACAAGTCACACATAAGGCGTACCTAAGTATTTTAATAATATCAAAATGACAACCAACTATAAGACATTTTGATTATATCTGTAAGTACTTGTACCTATAAGACCTTCAAACAACTAACTAAAAAACTTATTAGGTACATTCAAAACATACTTTCTACATTCGGACAAAATTCAGAAGTATAATTATCGAGTCCCCTTATGGGGTCAAGCAGGGCCTTTAAGCAACCCTTAAGTATTCATGGGTGTTCAAGTGTATAAGCTAGTATCATTAAATCCACTTACCCATAAAAAGAAGGGATCTTCTAAACAAATGTACTATTCTATCACGGGAGCGAAGCAATACACTAAAGCTAGTACCTAGGTATATAATAAACACTTGAAATACAAGGTCTGAGTAACATTGATTTTGATCCAACTGCGCCTGATTGTATCTATTTGTTAGTGACCAGTAAAAGGAAAACAAACAAACTTAAAATTCACACTCAAGCGGTGGCTCAATGTAAACCTTACCTTTGGATACGAAAATATACAATATAAATAAATGGTTGAGCAGAAAGCGAAATTTTAAAGGTACGTACACACCAATCCCAGAGTAAGTAATTGCTTTGGTGTACAATAAAGAATATAATAAATAACATAACATAACATACCATCACGCCTGTATTCCCCGAAGGGTTAGGCAGAGGTGTACTTAATGTACACCCACAGTTCGCCAGTATGTTTTTGGGTCCCATGTAATAGGGGGCGAGCCTATTGCCATTCACCGGGCACAAATCCAGACTCCGAGCTGCTACTGAGAATTTCATAGAAAAATTCAATAACACTTTGCTCGACCTGGGGATCGAACCCAAGACTTCTAGCGTAGCAGTCGCGATTGGGACCACTAGACCAACGAGGCAGTCAAAAATATATATAGTATAAATATATAAATAAATATTTATATATTTATTTATATATTTATACTATATATATTTTATATAAATAAATATTTATATATTTATTTATATAATAAATAAATATATAAATAATAGCAGTCATACCAAAATGCCCACTTTTGATTTGTCACAATATGATTCACGTACTTACTATACATTGCCAGTATAAGCTGACCTCGCAGAGTTCCTACTTTTCCTGCTAGCTTACACAGTTTTTGTGCCCAGTTGTCTGTTGTTCTGTTTCTAATAATTCGCCAGAGCACTATTTATTTTTAACTACTAAACATTGTCGTAGACATCTGCATGCCTACATCCAGATCTATTGTGTTCCTCTATGTGTATCTCTAATATTTCTGTATGAAGATTTGTATGGAGCACCTACCTATACCTACTCCATACGCATCTTCATACAGAAACATTTTAGTTTACGAAATCCGACTAGTAATGCCACAGATATAAGTCTATGAGTACCTAATGCCTATAAATATCCTAACACCAAATTCAAATTGAAATGAACGCCTGAAATCGTCAGACCCCATTTATTTTCTGGAAAATCTATTCTTTCAAATAAAAAATAGATATCGCGCTAGGTGTGCACACAGCCTAATTCTAGATTTTAACCGACCAAGAAATACAGCCATAATGTGCCTACGTTGACTGCATCCATACGACTATTTAAATGCATTTATCTTTTTAAATTCCTCTCACATTGAAAACCTATGCTCTCAAGGTAGGTTCGCACCTGGCTTAAATACAAAATGCATATTATTGATACTTCAAGATAAGAGTTTATTTAGAAGTGGCATATAGGAATGACTTTATTTTTATTCGTTTGATGGCCTATTTTTACAATGCTAGTATTTTTTTAGTTATTCTCATATTTTTCATTTCGATAAAATTAATTTTTGTTTTCCAACTAATAACTAACTAACCTAGCCGAAACAATTTACTATAGGTTAGAATTATAAGAAATTTTGAAGTACCTAGTAGGTAAACCTTATGAACACGGACTAAATATTTATTCGTAGGTACACACGGCCACACATCAAGCTATACAAAAACAGTATCGGCTGGCCTTGAATTGTGCTGAAAGCCTTTACAATGAGAGGTCAGTCTAAACTGATTTTGTATAGCTTGATCTGTACCCGTGTGTACACGGTAAATAAGTACAGCCTTAGATTATTATCGCAATCACGAATGGAATTTTTCAGAATAAGTAAATTCTACTTACAGTAATATTATAAGCATCAGCAGTTATCTAACACATCCTATTTTCGTATTTCAGCGAAAATTCAATATTTTTATTAGATAGGTACCAACTTTTTTAAATTTTACTAAGTCGATTCAGGCTTAGCCTGTGTGTATAGAAGTTCGAAGCCTTGACAAAATTCATGAAAACATTATTTAGAACGAATCTTCTAGGGAGTGTTAAGAATGTACGGGGAAATAGAGACTACTTAGTCAAACTACAAATTCTCAAGTTCTTTTAAAACTACCTACTTAAGTACTCGTACTTTAGAATTTTTCGATTAATTTTCAATTTCATGTTATAATTTTCAATATCCTAGACACTTTACCTTAATAGAACGTTTCCTTTCCTTACTGAGTAAGGACCTAATCATATTTAAGTAGGTACCTATATAAGATGAATGCTTTTTTGTTCGTCCTTTATACATTCAAATGCCATTCATCCGATTACGGTGAAACATTGGTGGATTGTTCTTTGCGCGATCGAGAAACAGTCAATGCAACGAGTGAATGTCACGACGAATCTCATGGCCGTGACTTTAGGGCAAAGGAAGGCAACTGTGGCTTTTAATCAGAACGAGTCCGACATACCCTGCCCCCTCCGCAGGTGGCGGACGATCCATGAGGATTTTCCGTACTGTAATAGCTGGTACATACTAAGTACTTATTAAATTAAAAAATAAGCGGCGGTAGCCATTATGCTAGGGCGTCAGACTGGCGATCACGCAGTTGCCGGTTCGAAACCCACCCATTGCACTACCGACGTGAACCCACTCGTAACCCAAACATTTAGCTTAGCACGAGGGGTTAACAAGAATACTAGTAATGTGCGACCCACAATGGCCACAATGCTGGTAAACCTAAAAAAAATACTTAGAAAATAATACGTAGGTTCCTATTTAGTTTAACCGCCTGTGATTTGTCACATAGGATGTTTATTTACCTGTCGTCTTTGTTTACAAAATTATCTCAAGTTGAAATCATATTTTTTATTTTAAAAAGGCAGAGCAAAAAATTTCCGCGGCGGTCGACTTCAATATACCCTTAAGTAAAAGATGTATGTGTGTTTTATGTAGGGAACATACAAACACTGATTAATTTTTTTTCACTTATGTATTAACATCGACTCCAAAATGGCTGGACTGGTTTAGATATAAAATTTAAAGCAATCTTCAGATTAGCCCAGCGAATGTAAGTTTGGTATCGATCGGGACAAAAAAACATCTGGAGCTGAAGGTGAAAAGGCGGGGCACAGCTAGTAGTATAGATATATTAGGTTATGTATTATATACCATTCATTAAGAATGGTTAAACCAATTTAAGTTGGAATCTCGGCGTCTGCGCTAGGTGCTGCCAAACAACACATAGGTCAACTTTACCACACGAGGAAGGTAATGATGGTGATATGATGATGATGGTACTGAGATTGAATAAAGCTTAAGGAAGGACATACCTAGGTTACTTTTTATCGCAAAAAAAGTCTTGGAGGTGTTAAAATAGGGGGTGAAAGAAACCATGAAACTTTATATTAAGGTACTTGATAAGAAATCAATAAATACTCATATTATGAGCGGAAAGCTATACATATTTGGATAATTTGCAATATTTATTTTTGCCTGAACAGAAAAGAAACAAACAGCCAAAACGTATACTTAGTCCACACGGGCAAAGCCGCGGGCGGAAAGCTAGTTACGTATATTTTATAAGGAAGACATAACTAGACATACAAGCTTCCTTATTTTCATTAAACAAGAAATATTTCCACAGTTCAACTTACAATATTGGTAAATAATCAAACTCGTTTTAATACAAACATTACATGATTTAAACAATTATTTATTAAGTAAAGAGGAAGAGATAATGTATGGATGGATGTATACACATTTAGACCTATTGATTTTACCATCACGCCTTTATTCTCCGAAGTATTAGGCAGAGGTGTACTAATGTACACCGAGGCGGGGGCGAGCCTATGGTTTTTTAGGTTCCTTTCCTAAAAGGAAACTAAAAACCCATCACTTAAAATTAGTTCACTTGAAACATTTTTTTATTTTTCTTCGTGTCTTGAGGAACTACAAATGGTGGCTCGCCTTATTGGGATCACAAAACAATACCAGTTCCACACAATACAATTGTGTGGAACTGGTATATTTTCACTTACTACCTAACTTAAATTAGAAACTGTTATAGTATATATTTGATGCAAGCACAGACGAACACTAGACGAGCTATTATGTATAAAAAATTGTTGAAAATTGTACTGAAAAGTAGAACGCTCTTAATTTGTTATAAAAATAATAAATCATCATAGATTTGAGTTATATCACTGTTTTTACGAAGTGGACTACAGAGAATTAAGTGTTATTTGTTCATTGACCCATGAATAACCTTGTATGCAATGGTCGCGGACACTGCAAACCCGAATATTTTTTATAAGTACCTACCTACATATGATGATGAGATGAGTGTATATTAGATACTCAAGGAAACTGACGATACGTAAGTAAACAATAGCTAAACAGTTTTTCAGATAGATCGCTTTTTTAGGAGGTGTCAATTGTCACGTAATACGGTAGCGATAATTGTAAAATGCAACCTTGGTCTTGGCTCTCCTCGCTTCGCATAATCAACAAGTATCTTTCTTATATTGTAACTCACTTCAGTCCCATTATTCAAGCAAGAGTGGTTTTGCGTGTTTTAAGTAATTTTTCATCATGCTACCCACCCCCACAGAAATAGAAAAACTAATAATTTCAATAAAAAATATTATTTCGTGCTTATTTTCCTGTTACATTTATTGCCAATGAGTGTTTAATGAGGTACCTGTGGTTATGACAAAGCATACTTTTTATTTTATTAAAATAACAACGAAGGTTAATCAATTCCATGGCAATTTAAAAAAACCGCGTGTTTGAAATCATTCAATTCTGATCTTTATCGACCTGTTCATTAAAGAGCGTTGTAGCCTCAGCAATGTTGATTTTAAAACGTCAATACCTGCACTGGTGTTAGCGTGACAATGTTAAGCTCACGTCACACGGGAAACCCTAACCTAGGATTACTCAGCAAGTCACCACTATGGTATTGTAGCACAAACCGTACTCAGCTCTTAACTTTATTTGTCATTTGACGTAAATATTATGTTAATTTATGCGTATACCCACGCTTCGATTCGTATTGAATGACAGACAGTTGTATTCGATGGCTGTGTGGACACGCTTTTTGTTCCCTTGAGTAAATACTCCGTTACTCACTCGTGATCTGTGATAGTGTTAAACGCATTAATATGTGCACTGGGCTCAAATTGAAGACACAAAGAACTGTAAGACAGAATTCCTGTGGGTGATCGCAGTGTCTAGGTACGGCTAAACAGAATCAGTCATATTGTGTTCATTATTCGATCGTGCTTCAGTGTCCGAGCTGCTAACAAACCAAGGTATGTGTACTTAACAACAAA
The DNA here is from genome assembly GCA_958496365.1 of Subacronicta megacephala. Taxonomy (NCBI): domain Eukaryota; kingdom Metazoa; phylum Arthropoda; class Insecta; order Lepidoptera; family Noctuidae; genus Subacronicta; species Subacronicta megacephala. The sequence continues at coordinate 8,103,633 of OY292516.1, read as the reverse complement.
CTGTAATTAATTACTTTTTAACGATTATTGGTTAACTAATGACGTTAATGTGCCATGCAATGATGAAACTGTTTAATTATTGCGTCTAGCAGGGAACGTTGAGACCCGATAACTTCATCCTTATCTGATTTATTATTTTGTTTAGTGCACTATATTTGATGGCACGCGCACTTTTGTAAAATTTGGGCAGTATTTAAAACATAATTGTGTTTATTACTTTCGCGTTAGCAAAGTGGTGTACATATGTAAGTAGTGCCGATTTGCTGCGAACACAAATCAAAACATAATATGTTATAAACTGTACTGTATTAGGTACTTACAATTACGAACAAGTAGTAATAAACAAAAATAATAATTGCAATAGAAATTGTTGCGATGTTTGTTTGAAATTGACGTTATTCATGTCCGCGATGTCTAGGAGGAAAACCTCGTTTAGATCGAAATGTCAGCTGAACTGCGTTGATAATCATTCGGCACCGGCAGCGCCCTTGGAGCATTGTATACCAACTGAAACTATTGACAACAAACCGTTGGTAACACCTACAATAGTATCGACTTGTGACGAAATATCTTCGGCGAACGACTCGGTGAACGAAGTTATCAAATCTTCGGATGAAAAATTGGAGAACAATACCAGTGACAATTCCACAACAAAAGGGTCGCTACAAAATATAGTGCTTGACCCTGCGCACGCGCCTACGGAAGACAGTCAGTGAGTAACAGTTTATTTTCAAGAACAAACAGCAATGCCTTCGTAATTTTTGAATAATGAAAACATAAATATGAACTATGAAACGTCTATCAAATCTTTAAACTTGTGTACGTAGACAAATCTATCAGTTTAATTTAGTTTTGGTGACAAAAAGATAGGTTTCAGTTAATATGAACACATAGGTAATAGGTATTTAAGTTTATTAAGCAAGCTATTTTAGCAACCAAGAAAGTCAGCTATGCAACAAATAAATTTATATACTTAAGTATCAAGCATTAGCTAGACAGCATAGCACATAAGATAGACAATAATTATTAATGAATACCTCCTGTTATAATTATATATAATTAGTCGCTTAAATAAACATATAGATACTTTCGAATGCCACTGGCCACCTACTTGGCCCAAGTAATAAAAGTAAAATAAAAATAATAATAAACAAATGAAGGTGTTTGCCATTGAAACGGTAAGAAAAAAAACGAAGAAATATTTTCATAACAAATAATATACGAATACTTAGCTATATACATTTTATTTACCTCGCTGTATATTTCCGCGACTAATTAAAATAGCCTTCGAAATCATTCAAACTAGTGTAAGTAGAACGCGTCGCCGTTATTTTAATTTTGACTCTATTTGGGTAAGAGTATTAACTCCTTATATCGCACATTATACAAATTTTAAAGGTTTACATGTTCCTATTTGAGAGTGGCTCAAGGTTTCTAAAAAGTTGGCCGATCAAAGAGGTGAGACTTAATAGGTATGTACTCTTTCGATATAATTTTATATTTAATGAATACCTTCGCCCTGTTAAAAATGTGCATATTATTCGCGGGTGCCCCATGGGGTCAAAGGACACAATAGTACACTTTATTGCACAAGGATTTTCAGAAAAAAGCCTATTAAGTACTTTTAAAGTTGTATCCATTTAAAGTTGTGAGTTTTATCGCCATAATTTTGCATAAAAGAAGCTGGGATCTGATAATCCGGTGGTTAATCAGGTAGATTAGTCGGTCGATTGTCGATTGACATCAGTCGTAATTCGGGCGTTTAGCTTCTTATAGCCACTAAGCCACCTCGATGGCCGTTTTGATCTATCTGGAAACACTGGAATACCTTTCCGACATACCTGTGATAGTTTACCCATGCATTACCCGTGAATTCCTGAAATGATGTAAAGTGTTGCATCACGTGAAATATCCAATGTAATGTAATAGAATACAAAAACTTATTTGCTTCCGCAATAACTCATAATTATTTTAGAGTAACAATTATTTAATTAAGCCTACTAAATTAAACTAGATTTTCAATATTTTATACAAATTTTTAACTCATTTCTTAAAAAACCGTAACCTTTGTCGATAACAGACATTACAATGTTACCATACAAACTCTCTGCACTTATAAAATCCAGACAATTATTTTATTTAATGTCGAGATCATTACCTACTCGAAACCTTTGTCCTTACATCCATTACTTTTACCGTTTAACAATATCATAAAGAAAGGCCATAAGTACTTTCGTACACAATTTCGGAGGCGAATAAACGCCCTATATTCGGGAATCACAAATTGAGGAAACTTGTATTTACAAAAGGAAAAAGGTATACATATTGTCAATTAAAATTTAATTGCAATCATTTATTACTGGCTTCCCACTTGTTTTTTGCTAGCTATTTATCAATTGCTCTGTCGCACTGAAACTGTTTACTTGGCCCGAACTGGCAGTCTGCGCTTAACACTTTTAAGCAAATAAATACATTATTTAGTATTAAACACACGTTTTGAGAACAATATTGAACGGTTTCGCACTTTTGTCGTTCTCTTTATACGGTATTATTATATAAACCCCCCCAGTAAAACTACTATATCAGTCATATATACGACGGATAAGAAAATATGATCGCACCTACACGGTCTCATAGCTATTATTCTGATTCTCTTCATTTCACAGTTAGTATCAATTAAAATTGTCTTAATTACTAAAAACTATAAGATTAACTCATAAAATTCCACCTCGATCAAGAATTTGGAGTGTAAGCAGAATACAATGACAACACTATGATAATGATTGTGATATTATTTCTTAAAAAAAACAGTTTGTTAATAATATCAACAAACAGTTTTTTTCCCCCAACCTGTTTTAAACCCCACTGTATAAATAAGACAAGTGTCTTAGGTACATCCCATTTATTAGTATAAAAAAGTGATAAAAAATGTATTGATGTGTGAAGTGCGTCATTGTTATAAAAGGAAACATTTATCTATCTATCTATATATATATATAAAAGGCAATGTCCCATTTAGTCTTTAAATATAAAATAATAAAACATCTTTCTTTCTTTTTTTAATTTTATCCCTCAAATGGGTAAAAAGAGGTGTTAAAGCTTGTACGGCTTTTTTTTGTTTCTTATCAAAATTACTTGAAATTTAAAATTTATGCACCTCAATATAATTACTGATATACATATTTTTGGATTTTTTGAATTTCATCCCTTAAAGGAGTAAAAACGGGTGTTAAAGTTTATATGGAAAATATTTTTTTATTATCAATAATACTTGAAATTTAATTTAATACAATTAACCTGGCAAGCGGTACAGTTCCTCTTTTGAGCACATAACAATAGATTTTGCATTGTGTCTACAATCTGCCGCTTGACAGGTTAAAGAAATACGTTTTTTTGGATTTTTTGAATTTGAACCCTTAAAGGGGTAAAAAGGGGTTTTAAATGGAAAATATTTTTTATACTATCAAAATTACTTGAACCTTATTTATTATTTATACTCTTCAATATAATTAAAGAATCACGTATTTTAGAACTTTTTGAATTTCATCCCTAAAAGGGTTAAAAAGGGGTGTTAAAGTTTGTACGAAAATAAATTATTTATTTATTTTCGTACAAACTAAATACGAAATTATTTCTCTTAATATATCTCAAGTATTTAGCATCAAAATTACTTGAGTATAAGTATTTAAACTCTTCATCATAATTAAAGAAACACGTATTTTAAAATAAATTAGTTGGTATCGTGGTTGAACGTTATGCATTTAAGCTGTACAATACAATTAAAGCAACAAAATTTCTATTTCTATTTCACCCCTTAGCCGCGTGAAAAGAGTTACTGCCCCTACATAGTGCAAGTAAAGAAACCTGGCATTTGTATTAACACCTAATTTTTATTATTACCTTTAGAACGAAATACGTTATGCATTACGTTCAAAATAAATAAATGGAGAATCACAATATTCGAAAATCATATCAAAGTTGCACATATTCTGTTATTATTTAGCCAACCATTTTGTGTCACGCACTTACTTTTGGCTAAAATAAAAAGTATCGGGGTATTGCTTTAGCTGTAGCTCCATCTGGAATAGCACCTCTTTTGGTGGGAAGGTGGGAAAGCGGCTCACTCTGCCTTTAAAACTTCCGCTTAGTCTTGTTCGTGTCGAAACTCCGTTGTGCAATAATATCTTAGCAGAGTGACATGGCGCAATTCTCCGAAATCGCAGATTTATCATGTGGGATGAGATAACTAAGGCTCACAAAGGGGGAATTGAAGCACACACTAGATTCTGAAAGATGTCAGAGGCAGCAATAAAGCGATTGGTGTAGTTACTGTGTTGCAGGCGGGGGAATGCCGTCAATTTCTGTTATACCTAGAGGAACCCGAGCAGACGAAATCAGAGCATCCTTAACATCGTCATACCTATAGCCATACCCAACATAATGATTATCTGTAAAAAGAAATATGAGAGATACGGTTCTTGGAAAGTTTTCAGAGCTATTACTTAAAATAGGAAATGCGGATTATCCCGAATCCGAAAGGAAAATATGTATACCATCTCTGCTGAATACAATAGTGACAGGTGGCTATTCGAATAGTGTACCCTGATTTTTCTAATATACAAACAAGTTTATAGATTGGCTGTGCAAACGTGCAATACTAACTCCGAAAAACAATAGTGCAGCTGTTATTAATTACATACTTCTTAAGTTGTTGGAGGGCTCAGAAGTTGAATACAGGTCTATCGATTCAGTGCTACAATCGGATGAAGCAATTTACTATCATGTAGAGTTCGTTAACAGTGTTAACCTTCCTGAGGATACCTGTAATGCTGCTGCCTCTCATTAAACGATTTAAACTATGTAAAGGGACTAGACTGCGAGTAACCGCATTGCACAAAAATATTAAAGAGCCGCTGTGATAACTGGATGTATACCACTGATACCATCCGACTATGTTTTTGTTTTGCAATGCCCTTAAAAATAATTCAGGGTGAGTCATTAAGGGTGGCAGGCATACATTAAAGAGAACATAGCTTCCTTCGTGAGCAATTCTACGTTGCCTGTTACAGAGTCCGTACTAATAGCAGTCTGGTCATTTTGACACCAGACAGAAAAAGCACCAATGAGCAAAGTGGTTTACCACTATTTGTACCTCCCCGTGGAAATCGATCCTACGAGAACTCCAGAATGATAGACCATCGCTCTAGCTATAAGAACACGAATGCTGCTCATTTAATAACAAATATAGGTACGTGTTATTTTGGAAAAACCTTAATCGGCAAAACCGAGTTGTCCACGCGGGCGAAGCTGCGGGCGGAAAGCTAGTAACCAATAAAATGACTAAACATATTTTTTGCGTTTGCAAATAAACTATTAATACTCGTAGTAAAGTTGGTTTAATTCTCCTAATAATAGTAATTACCTACCTTTAAAAAGTTTATTAGAAAGAGCTCTTTATACGTTGTTGTTGTTATTCGGCTAGATCGAGCGTAGCCAAGCCCAGGATAAGGTTTCTGAACTTGTCAGTACGCGGTGTAAATAATTTCCAAGTAAATACATCTGGGAGAACCATAGTGAGCCAAGATGAGTAAAAGAAAGCAGTTACCCATTACTTTAAACGCTCCGTCGTATTTTTGATTATTAAGCTGCAAGCCTAAGCACTATTGTGGATAATTTCAACCTATACTCCATTTGGTTAGGTACTTAACTAAAGGTAAACAAATCATAAAAAAGGTTCTTTTATAGGGCCATTTTTCATCTTGAAACAAAACGTAACCAAAATAAATTATTTAATCATTCAAAATAATTTTCCTTTTCTATACTAGCATATTTTACTACTTTGTTTAATATTAAATGGTAATTATTAATTCTTATGCTTGCGACCAATAAATAAATCAAATCTGTTAATTATATCATAAAGTATTGCAATGTGCCTACTAGAAAGAATCTAAAAAGACAGGAAATCTAAACATTTTTCTACATAATAGACTTTTGATAACTCGAAAAAATTCAGAAGCGTGCGCGAGGAAGCACGGCAAAATAATTAACCGATATTATACTTAGTCGGGTAACCAGACGCCATTCGTAACAGTTTGTACTTTCGTTCGTTTTTGTGTTTCTTTTGCCGTAAATTGTATTAATTAGTTATTGTTTTGTTTGTTCCTTATTTTTATTGATTGTTAGTTGTGTTGTTAATAATTTCACTATAATAATAAAGGTTGAAGAGCCCTGAACGCCGCCATTTTTATTGTTTACCTTTAGTTAAGTACCTAACCAAATGGAGTATAGGTATGTAAAAGCTTGTTCAAATTTATGCTTTTATTTAGTCGCCCAAAAGTTATCCGTCGCCAACGATAACTTCATGCCATAAGTTCGTACCTTCTACATAGCTTAGCACTCATTCATTCAAGCACAGTCGTACTATATAGTGAGTTCAATACTAAAATAGACCTAGGTACTAAAACTATTCGTTCGTATCCTGTTAAAGATGAAAATCTTTCTGTTTTCACTTCCTCCACAGATCATCACCATCTTAAAGTATTTTCTACTGAAAAACTTAGTATTTCTCTAGTAATAAGATGAATGAAGATGATTTTATTTCCGGAGTTCTTCAAAAAATCTTTTAGGGTCTAAATGTTTCTGCCGCATAAGGCAACGGCGTTAATTGAACGTATACGCAATAACATACAGAAAATACACTGTAGAACTATGTAGACGATTTGTAGGCGCTGCGTAGAGGCTTCGCAGGCGCCGCGTAGACGCTTCGTAAGTGAGCGCTTCGTAGGCGTTGCGTAGACGCTTCGTAGGCGCTCAATAGACGTTTCGTAGGCGCTCCGTAGACCTTCGTAGGCGCTCCGTAGACGCTTCGCAGGCGCTCCGTAGACGCTTCGTAGGCGGTCCGTAGACGTTGCGTGGCCGCTAGGCGTGGACGATGTGTAGGCATTTTGTAGGCACTAGGCGTAGACATTGCAGAAGATGTATATGTGCGTGATTTATAAATTTGTAATGAATTGCACGTTAATTACGTATTATTACGTGTATAAACATATAGATATATCGGGATTGTGTTATATACTTATGTGACTTATATTCTTAAAACCGGACATCGTTGGGACGATTCATGAAGATTTTCCGCACAATAAACAGTAGTCTTAGGTTAACAATAGATGAATATATTTGCATTGTACTTAAAACAAAGAAGCTCCACAAGTTGCAAAACAAGTTGTAGCAAGCATAAGTGTAGGTACTGTATGGTGCTATTGTCTTAAACAGATTATCATAATAACCAATTTATTTTTCTTTAGTAGTAGTCGTGTCGCACTGGCACGTCTACATGGGTTTCTTACGGTGAGTGTACTTCCTTCTGCTTTTCTCCTTCCTCTCCCTTTTGCTTAAATAGGGTCGGCAATACATCTGCAACTCTTTTGGCTTTGCAGATGTCCATGGACGGCGATGACTACTTACCATCAGGTAGCTCGCCTGCTCGTTTGTCGAGTTATCCCATAAAAATTATGGAAAGTGAGAACTGTACACCTTCTGCCTGGTTATGCAAAAACTGCTTAAGTATATTACATAACAATAAACAATACTGAAGTACCAACAACACAATAATGTAGTATTAATTATCTGAAGCAAATGCGTCCGAAAACTAACACACTTACAAAATGCTTCGGATTGGCTTCATCGTTTGACTTGGTAACTGGTTGGTAGCTAGGTACTAACAATCACCGTATGGAAAGCTTAAAAAAATAATGTACAGTATATAGACAACAATGTATTGTTTATGTCAAAATAACAGCTTTTTACTAAATGCATATGAAAGAAGGTTAAATGTTTGTCTGTCTGTTTGATTGTTCCAACTAATCTCCGAAACGTCTGGAAAATTATGGACTTCACTAATGGTATAAGGAGTAACTTAGACTAATTAACATCATGCTTACCTTAAGGCGCCGAGGAAAAAAAAATAATAAAAATCAGAAGCCGCAGCTGACGCCGTGGGGCAAAGATAGTAAATATATATTATACTTCGCCTTGGTCAAAGTACAAAGAGCAAATGTCGGGTCCAGCCAAAGAAACCGTCTGTATTCAAAGCTTATAATATATTTGATCACATACAGACCGGTCGTGTCGGCTAACACCGTAACCGATTGATGCCGATGGTCTAACTTCTGACGAATGGTTCAATGAACAGTTCACAAAAACCGAACACCAAGGGCGCTATTAAAAACTAGTTACGTGATCTAATCAGAGTTCAGTCTTCCTCTAATCTCCGTGGCGATTGTCGATTCTCGATAGCAGTTTCCTGATGTCAAATATAAGGTTGCGTTCGCCTTTGAATCACATATTATTGTAAGTTTTATCCTCGATTATCGAGTCAAGTTTCTTGTGTTTGTTTCATTTCAATCACTTGTTTGGAGCGGTCACTGTTTATCGTTCTGTCAGTTGAGAAGCCTTCTTTTAACCTGTGTAAGGTCATCGTCAATTTAAAGTTTTCAGGTGGAAGTTAGATTGTGTTCTGTCAAAAAGTGGACGTTTTCTTCTAGTGACGTGTGGTAGTTCAGTTTAGTGATGTGTTGATTATGTTACGGTATGTAATAAAAATAAAAATATGTGTTTTTTTAAACATTATTCTGTAAAAACCTTTGTCACAAAAAGTTCATAACGGAAATGAGATTTTTGAGATTTAAAAGTTATCAATTTACATTCAAATGTTCTAAAGAAGAAACAAAAATGTGTTTGAACTCTTTGTGCGTAACCAACATTGATTATCCCTCACATACATAAAGAACGCTCCCAAAGGCCATCAACAAGGAAGATCTTTTTATCTATTCATGTGATATTTATTAGGTAACCTTCCAATGATTGCTGCTGGAATTTAATAATGTTAATCATGTTATGGTTAAGAAATTTGCAACTACTGGCTATGAAGACCATTCATGACTTGGGATTCTGGATATTATATTACGGTTTTTAGTCTTTTACTCAAAGTTCAATAACACATTGCTCGACAGACTGATATAATTCAGGAGTTCAATAATCACACTTGGGCAGTTGGAGCCACTAAAAGATTAAATAACGGTTCATATTGCTATTCTTGATAGATTCAAATTCGTTAGCGCAATGGCTGAGTGATTAGGTTATTTTCATGGCATGAATTTTCAATCAAATATTTATCAGATTGTGATAAAAATATTTGTTGATATTTCATTGTTCAAATTTAATGTTAGGTGAGTTGGGTCTCCTAAAAAAAACCAAGACCCAATTAGATACCTGTAGCGATGGCAATAAAATACCCTAAAAAGCTTTTCTTTAAATTAGATACCTGTACCAATGGTGGTAACCTAACCGCCTTATTATAATAATTCACAAAATAAACTAAAAAATATTCATACTCTAACCGGTTTTTGACCTTATACTTAAGGCGCACTTATTTGTTTATATTGTGCTAATATAAATAGCTCCCATATCTTGACCTTCATTACTTATATCAAATCTTATTTTATTTTTACATACACTGACACCTTTTATCAATAAAACTACAGAATAGAGATCCTTGCATACTTCTTTTGCTTCGTCCACATTCATTTATCTTGCGATACACGCGCCGGTGTTTTATTTTTAGACTTGTTATTATATTATGCTAAATAAAAATACATAAATAATGTAAATCATATATATTCCAAAAAAATTACGTCATTTACCAAATATTTGTTAGGGATGAATTGTCAAACTATGTATTTAACAGTTGTAAGGACGGCATAGCTATGTACAATATCAATAATTCTATTATTACAATGTATGTAATAAGAATTTATGTATATGTGACTGAGAGAGAGCCACCGTTTTGCGATCACAACGACCGACTACGGTCTATTGTGATCGCAAAACGGCATAATATTTTGGTTTTCTACCTGTAGAAACGCGAATAAAGCGTCCAAAACGAAACCGTTTGTTCATAATAAACCTTTAAACATATTAGTTTCATGGTCCTGTCTATATTTATGATATGTCGGTCATTCTAAATTTGCATAAATTTCCGTTGTACTTCATCATCATCATCAGCCCGTATTCCATATATTATGTACGCCTCTTTAAGTAAACGCCACAGAGCCCGATGTAGGTACTTAAAATGCATATTTTTTTCAGGACACATACAAAGTTGTGTAATATTAACATTCAATGAGTTCAAGGACCCAACTTTTTACGAATTTATCAATAGAGAACGGTTATTTAAAAAAAAATGTACATAAACATTTAACTTTCTAGTTTAGAGAAAAGTTAACAAAAGAATCTAAATCATAAAAAGAATATTGGTAATAGTATTGAAACAAGGAATCCTTACCAAGTAGAAACGTTTTTTTCTAAAATAGACTCCTATTTTAGAAAAAAACGTTTTAATGTGACAAATTTGTATGTGTACACTTTAAAATTTCGTTAGAAATCTAATAAAAACCTTTTTAAAATTCTGAAACCGTTACCGTATTGTGACCTCTATGAATGGGCTTACGGTACAACAGTCGGACAACCATGTGTTCTTTATATGTATACTGACGTAAATTATAATATCTAGAAATCGATGTGAGTATGTATTAAATTTTCTTTACATAGGAATAACAAAAGTAGCCCCTGTTCGATGTACAGGCTGAGGCGCCGATCAAGCTAAACGAGATTTTTATATATGGGAGCAGAGTATATCGGCATGCGTCGCGGCTAAAGCACGCACAGTGCGCTCAGCACGATAATATAAGGGTTAATACATTGTTTAATGATTTTTTAAGTTGGCTGATTGAAAGTGAAGATTTTAATTTTAGATCGTATCAAATATACTATGTGGTTAAGAGGATAGTATCCGCTTCGCGCCACATACAAACGCAGTTTGGCCCTTGCTTGAATTTTAAACAATGAAAGTCATTGAAATTTTGCAGTAACAATCTTATCATTAATATACGTGTTCCTGTAATATAAAATTTCATTTCAATATACGGTTAAAAAGTTACACGAGCTCAAAGATTGGCAATTTTCGTTGAAAAACGGCCCAACTTTATGCTAGTATTTCTCGACAATGTATCAATACAGAAAAGTTCTGATTCGAAGGAAACCCAGATAATATAGTGAATATTTTTTTACAAGATTTTTTTTTACATATTAGCAATATTATAGGAGTAATCTCCAAAATTCGGAACATACGAAATACGCGTGAGAATGTTGTTGTTTCTCCTCTCGGGCACGCGTTCGCATCGCGAGGGATAGAGACAGCGACAACTGTGCAACATTGTTGCGTTCGCGAGGGACACTCCTCTTAAAGATTATGATGATGACAAGTGTGCATCCCCAGGTCGCTCGCTATTCCGGACGGTTTGGTGATGGACCCGCTGGCGCCCACCACGCTTGCGGTCTCTTCGGACTTCATGGACCGCATTGGCAGTGGGTTGACCATACTCAGGGATCACGGGAAAAAAGTTCAGAAGGTAGGTACGTATTGTATACTATCCCTAACATTGTGTTGTTTTGTAACAGAGGAATGCCTTTTGTATGAACTTTGTTTACTAAAAACTCACAAAATCTGTGTGCAGCGCAATGCTACGTGTGTTTTTTATGCGGAAAAGGTAAAAACACAAAAATATTTCACACTAATACCCAAGTACTATACAATACTTATAATTCAAAAATAATAATAAATTTTAACGAGGAAACACCACTCTGGCATGCGATTGATGAGTTATTTATTTTGTACATTCTGGAAACCTGTTTACCATGTATGTTTTGAATGTTTATAGATTTCATGCTTCCCTATTCGATAACTTGTATATTTTAAAATAAATTATACTAGATGCAGTTCAAATAATCCGGCCCGGAAATGTGGAGACAGATAAAAGCTACAAATATATAGAGTATTTTCAGAAAATATAAACTTGTATCGGTCATACTATTCATTTTTATTACTATTTGTTCGCCACTGAAACGCATCCTGGCGGCATTCTGAGGACACCAAGGGCAAGTGAGTGGGAGGGCAATGTCTTGTTACATTTATGTTAGGTTAATATACAGGGTAGCAAAATTACTGAGTCAACAGTGATCCGGGATTTGGGTGTCCACCTAGACAGTCAGCTGCGATTCACGGAACACTTTGATAAGACCATTACTGCAGCTTATCGTGCACTTGGATTCGTGTTAAGATGTTCTAAAGCGTTTAAAAAGTACTCCACTACCATCATACTATATAACAGTTTGGTTAGAAGTAAACTGGAGTACTGCTGCACGGCATGGAATCCGACATACCAGACACATGTAGCCAGGATTGAGAGGGTTCAAAAATCTCTAGTAGGTCATCTTGCTTTCCGAGCTGGAATCAGGAACTCAGTGAGGTCATATGAGGATAGACTATGCTACTTCAAGTTGATGAGTCTAAAGTCGCGGCGCACTGTTTGTGATCTTGTATTCCTATATAAACTACTCAACAATGAGGTCAACTGTCCCGACTTACTGAGCAGGATATGCATCAACGTGCCCTCCAGGGTTCCGCGATACCCATGTTCAGTATTAAAAACACCCAGATTTAGGACGAATCTCGGCAAACATTCACCCCTGGTCAGGTTAACTCGAACGTATAATGATGTGTCGAGTGCCTCAGATATCGACCTTTTCTGTAATACGTTAGAGAAATTTAAGAGACTGTCTATCATACACTTGAAATCAATGTAAATCTAAATCTAACCCAAATGTTGCAATTTTAACTTAAACTATTTATTGTTATATCTCATTTTGTTTAAATATTGACATAATTGTAAATTGTAAATTAATATACTTAATATCCAAATTGTAAGTAATTGTGAATTTGACATCAACATATTATTTCTCTCTTTATATTAGTATTCCTTTAATGTGCTTTATTTTTTAATTCTGGGAATGATGTGGCCTTCTGTAATTAAGGAAACATATTTACTTGAGACTTGGCTCATTTATGTAGAATGTGTAGTGTATTCCTTGTTGAAGACCCAATAAATAAATAAATAAATAAATAAATAAATAAATGTTCAGGAAAAATGTGGTGTCAGACGATAATGTGGTTTTAAAACTCTAAATTTTATGTTGTCATAGAAGTGGCATTACTTTTTTGTTATATTAAAAAATATTTTTATTGGATTACGCACGCAAGTTTTTTATAATCGACTTTTTTATTTTGTGCTGAGCATCAACTATCAATCTTATGATGACATAACATCACGCCCGTATTCCCCCATTAACCCAGGTCGAACACTTTGTTCGACCTGGGTTGGGTTTCAAATGGGAAACAAACAACTGGGAAACACCCAGGACCTCTTGCGTAGCAGTCGCGCTTGGGACTACTAGACTAACGACGCAGTCAATTCAAGACAAATCTTATGATGATTACACTATTTATAGTTATTATAAACACACACACACCTTCATTATGCATTTAGTAAAACGCAATATAACAGACATATCCATTGTATTAGTTTTTACAGATTGAATTTATCTGTTACACCTTGCTGTAAGTAGATATTAATTTTAAATTGGATGTTGTTACCTCTATAATTCAAATATTAGCTACGCTTATAGCAAACATTGAACAATTGAAATTATTGTAGATATAGGTCTCGTAGTTGTAAATTATAATATTATGTTTACTTCACAAAAACAGCTTTTAATTTCCGTGCAACAGCAAATTTAACGGTTCGATTGGTTCAGTAAGTTATCAATTTACTTTATTGGCTGCGGTTTTAGTATCGCTGGATGTAGTGAACGTGTGATGAAACTATGGAACCGTTTCCTGTTCGATTTTTTTATCGTGGGTCCGTACCCACGATAAAAAAATCCTATTAAATATAAGGTAACTTCCAACAAATAAAAAAATAGCAAGTAATAACATCTATATTTTTCTTTGTCTAACAGTATGTTTGGAAAAGCCGAAAATTCGACATTCTCAAGAAGACGTGGAAGTCTATCGTGAACGTCGTCTTAATCGATGCCAAAGATACGCCGAGCGGAAGTGCCAATGGACTTTATTGTAAATTCAGGCAAGTTATCCAAAGGTCGTAACCTATTTGTATAAATACATATTTATATGACTCAAGGCGAGTAACTTAATTTATTAACAGTCTACATAATATTATTAAAACAACAATTTCCATTCCATTCGAGATGATACCAACCAATTTATTCATCATTACAATATAATCACAAATTCATATTGTCTTTGTATGTAAGAACAATAAAAAAGTTATTGTTCATACTCGTATATTTATAATAGGTAATCAATTTCCAATCATTACGTGTTACCACCAAACAATCTTAATGTCATTTATGGATAGGATTAAGAAGCTTTTGGCGTATCTAACAAGTCACAACCTAAAATGACGGCGAATGACGAAAGCTTTATTAATAGAATTAATTAACACTGTATTTTACGTATTTGCCGGCAACATCATAGATCCGGCATTTTTTTATAATATTTTGAACGTTCCAAACAGGCTGGGCAGCGAAGGTCATAAGTCGAAGCAGCTGTCAAAGTCAAAACCATCGTGGTGTGAGCGATTCAACCTGTACTTATACGACGACAACAACTTGGAAGTCACCGTGTGGCACAAGGGGAAGCAGAAGAACTTTATGGGCAGGTAAACCATGCTACCTTTCATTAATCTTATCATAAACGAACGTCGAAAGTTGAAACCTGCAAACGTTTAAAACCTTTTTTGTATTGTATTTTTGGTACGAAGTTCCTTAACGGGACTTGCGTTACGAGTTGTCCCGTAGTGTGAGGAAGTTCGCTCTTCGTGGGAGGTTCTCTTACTACACAAGTGTATTTTATGGAAGTGTTACGTAATTTAATAACGTTCTATGTTATTTCGATAAATTACATGGCTCTGTCTAACCCTTCAGGGAATACAGGCGTGATGGTATGATAAATGACGTTAATTATGTATTACATTAATAATTATTAAAATATACGTAAATATATTTCGAGGTAAAAAATTACTCGTGTCACTTAAATAAAAATGCTTTCCTGATTTATTAAAAAAAAAATAGCGCTTTAGCGAATGAATTTACATGTTTTAGCAGATTTTAAATGTTAAAATAACAATATCATTAGTATTCGTAGTTGTAACCAAACAAATCTCGATCGTTTATTTTCAGAATTTGTTAATACCGAAAAATTTACTAACTACAGTGTAGTTTATGTTTGCAAAAGATATAGTCTATCATAGGTAGCTACTACCAATACTATTCTTTTTGTTAAGAAGCTTACTTCCAATGTGGGTCGCCCACTAGGTTTACTAGTATTCTTGTTACCCTCTCGTGCTAAGCTAAATGCTTGTATTACGAGTGGGTTCACGTCCGTAGTGCAATGTGTGGGTTTCGAACCGGCAACCACATGACCGCAGGTCCGATGCCCTGGCCATAAGGTTACCGCCTAAGTTCTAAGGATATTATAATTATTGTAATGGAACTTTCCACTGCTTTGCTCTTAACTGCCTCATTAGTCTAGAGGTCCCAGCTGCGACTGCTAAGTTAGAGCTCCTAGGTTCGTTTTCTGGGTCGAGCAAAGTGTTTCTGTTTTATCTAGGAAATTCTCAGTAAGCAGCAGCTCGAAGTTTGGGTTTGTGCCCAATGGCAATGGACTCGCCCCCTATTATATGGCCTAAACATACCGGCAAACTGTGGGTGTACAGTAGTACACCTCTGCCTAACCCTTTAGGGAATGCAGGCGTGATGGTATTTTATGGAAACTTTTCTGTGATTTATGTTGTTACGACAAAACCTTGATAATTATTTAGGATGTATTCGAACTCATATCCTCTTCTATTCTCAGCAGTAGCGCTATGTCAGAATATGTTATCTACATAAATCCTTAAATAGATGATAACTCATACAAATAAAAAACATTGACGACAAGTTTATAAATATCTGAGATCGGAGTCTAGGCATTATACATATCAGTGGCTTTGACTCTGTAAAGTACAGCAGCAAGTGTATCACCACCATTTACCATACAGTAGGTAAGGTTTTTGTTGCTTGTACTAGTAGCATATTATGAATGTTGATCGGATTATAATAAGTACTCGTATCAAGTTATTTTATTCCTCCATCACTGCGCACGAAAACATATTCGCATCGTTTACCAAGTCCACTTTAAGTATTTTGTTTTTTCTACCCATCATAATCATAATTCTTAGAATCTGATCATCGGGTAACATAGGTACGTAACATATTTTTCCCTTTTTTGTAATAGCGACTTATAAATAACGCACCAGTACTTATTTACATCATGTTTTTATGTAGCTCCAATTTTCCTCTAGTAGGTATACTATGTACTTATATTATGATAAAAATTGTATATGCCTTTATCATCGTGAGATGTAGAATCAATGGCATTGTATATTTTAAAAAGATATTAAATAGTTTTGTTACTTAATAGCCTAGCACTAGCATAAACAACCCGTATTCGTCTATTGTTGGACGTAGGCATCTTTTAGCAAACACTACAAACTTGATCTTCACCTTTCATCCAGTTACTGCCTTACGCAAATCGTCACTACTTACAATATGTCTATCGTATGTTATCACACGTTCGTTTATACTATGTACCAACTCCAATATGTTCTGCATAAAAAAGATAATCATCATTTAATCATTTATTTGCTGCTGCATATTATCTATCTATAGCATTGGACTTTTGGCCACTTCCTCACCGGGCTAAGCGACAAGGGAACACTCTTGCCAGAAGTAGCCTATTTGAGTCACATTTCTGCTATTTCTTGGGAAAAATGACAAACCTAATATTTATATTATTTGCTCCTATTAACGAGGTTTTCACGAGTCCATATTTATGATGGAGTAGTTTAGTTAAAATAGGTACCTAAATTGTTGTAATTTTTATTCATTTAATAAACTCTTCTGTCGTGGCCTACGCACTTATCATGATATTCCCCCTCTTAAAAAATCGAGGTGTTCAGGGTCGACATGTCTGGTCCACTATTTCCGAGGCTATCTATAAACAGATAACTTGCTACTCAACCACAAATACCACGTCCCAGGTTTACTGGAGAAAAAAGAAACAATAAGCTTTACAACAAAGATATTTACTTTAAGGTGTAGGTACCTATCATAAACAATTAAGACGGATTACGTAAATAATTTTTGTGAACGTTTTTGTGTAGAACCTTGTCATTTAAAATTACTGCACAAAAACCAAGTTTTTGCTGTGCACATAAGTCTAGCAAAATTTCTAGAGTCGAAATAACAGGCTGCAGGGGTAGTCATAATACCAGTGACGTAAGCACGACTACGGGTTACGCCCCACGCTTCACGGTGTTTGTAACGCGCGTACGATCGGTAAAAACCATGGAAAATTTCTCTCCTCCGTGGTAAAAACCAAAGCTTTAATTTAAAGCTTCGTGAGAATAAAACCGATGAATATAAATAACAGACACGTCGCGAGCGCAATTAAAGAGAATGTATTTTTGCAGGTGTGTCATCGACCTCTCGCAGCTTGAAAAGGAAAAGACCCATGAACTTTGGCAGGGTCTCGAGTGCGGTCAAGGTTCCTTACACCTGCTGATAACACTGAGTGGTTCCGCGAGGACCATGGCTCTGGACAACGTGCCCACCACTAATGGTGTCCACCATCTGCCTGCTGAGGAGGAGAAGTTTGTGAGTAAAACGTTTTTGTATACGTAGCTCAGACTACTTCAACATTCCAGTATTCGAACATAACCGTATTAAAACACGACCATTAGATACTTACAAAGTAGGCAACTGCCTATGAACTCAAGTCGTTTATCCTAGCCCGCCGACTTATTATTTTTTATTTTCTGTAAGTAAATTAGAAATTGCTTAAAATCAATTAAAATTTAGGAATGCAGCGAGGGAACCGCACTCCTGAAATTAAAGTAGAAAACTATGGAAGAGGCATTGTCTAGGAGCCTCTAAGTTTTAATCGGGCCCTAACCTTTCACCATTCAATAAAGATGTTCTATGTTCTTCTGATTAACACTAAAAAAATATATAAGTAACTTAAATAACAGTGTAAAACCGTAGATTGCACTGGCTCGAGTTAAAAAAAATCATTGGAAGTAAACTTGAAGGAAGTTTTTAAATGTAGGGCTTATTATATAAAGGCTAAGTAAGTACATAACATACCTATTGATCTAAGTACGTGTCGGATGAATAAACATAATCGCCACACTACTCAACTTGCATTGTCCCCTTAGTAATAATAATAATAATAGTTGAATACCACCCAGGTATTTGCGGCTTTTGCGACTATCTCAAAATATTTTTTAATTGATGCATTAACTTACATAAAATGTTGCCCTCCTATATAAGTGACGTGTCTAGCTGAAATAAATTGCTGGGTTTTTTCTGGTTCAGCATGATTCATAAAAACTAATTCCGTTCAAAGGATAGAGGAAAATAACAAACATGTTTATAATTGTGATCATAGTTTTTGTACTCACCAATTAATTCTGTGGAGTTATTGTCCGCAATTTAGACCCTCTCTTTGTAATTACAGCCTACAATTATTATGTAATTTATACGAAAATAGGAGTATATTTATAGCGTAGATCAAACAACATTATTTATAATTTAGCACACCATAACGGTTACGCCTGTATTCCCCGAAGGGTTACGCCACACTTCTCCTGTATGTTTCGGTCCCATGTAATATGGGATGAGCCTGTTGCCATTACCGGGCACAAATGTAGACCTCGAGCTGCTACTGGGACACTGGGTATTTCATAGAAAAACTATAACAATTTGCTAGACCTGGGAATCGCACTCAGGATCTCTAGCGTAGCAGTCGCGCTTAAGACCACCAGACTAATGGAGCAGGCATTATTTATATTATTCAACTAATATTTTAAGTTACCCATTGTTATTGGTGAAAGCGATTATTAGGCTTGAGATCCGGGGTCCAGCAAAGTGTTATTGGGTTTTTCTATAATATTCTTAGTAGCACTTCGGAGTTGTGTCCAGTTCATGGCAATAGGTTGAAAACATATAAATATTCATGAATAAAGAAATGTTTTCTCCAATTTGGAACCAAATCATAATGGCGGGATATGGGTGTACAACAGTACACCTCTGTTTAATCTTTCGGTAATACAGGCCTGATGATTGTTGGTTGTTATAGATAGATAATCTTATTTCAAAATTATATAATCGTTAAAATACACTGCATACTTTTTAAATCATGTAATTTTCGACAAAGAGACATTATTTATAAGATTTTGGATAATTTATTCCCGTGTCTACACTTACGAGGAAAATCATATGCATTAAATACTTAATATTTATTTCCCTTTCCTTTAACAACTCAAAGGAGTGGACTATACAATGTAACACAACACACTATAGAATACTAATTATAGCCGTTAAGGAGAAATGCCACTATAATGCGAGTTCAAGTTACTTTGCGGTTCTACTCAACCACGATAGCCTTGCTGGCAACTTTGCTTAAGGTTGAGTATACATCCGTAAAGTAAAACTATACAGGGGCTAGTATTTTTAATATATATACTTTAGTACAGTAGTATATATATTTTAGTACGTGCAGGGTTTGTAATTCAATCCATATAATGTCAAGGTGCCTTGGGCAATTGTGGCAAAGTCCAAAACTGTTCTCGATTTTTGTGTGCATCCTTCCTTCCTTTTTTAGTCAAGATCACAATTTACTTACTGGTGAATTGTGTGCGGAGTGGCTGTTTTATAGCGGCAAGGTTTGCTTTTTTTCTTCGTAGGTTACCCATATTCTATAAAATCTGCTAGACAAGGCAAGGTAGCTAAGTCTGTATCTATTTGAATAATATTACTAATCTGCTGACATATTCGAATATCGACTCAAGGCCCCTTTTAAAATTAAGAAAAAGAATGACTCAGTAGGTATATAAATTTATTCTTAAATTCTTAAATACTAGGTATATAAGAATAAAAAAATCCCGAAGAGACGTTACTTTTTATTTTAATATACTTTAGAGTATTATTTTTTCGTAGATACTTTACCATATCAATGTAACGTTGACTTTATTTATCATTTGGGTTTTACGTAGGTACCTATGAGTCAACGAACACGTTAGAGGTACATACTATATTTGTATGTTTGCGTCTCGTATGCATTGAAAGGCTGGTTTTTTTCACGGTCGGAATATTCCCGGGTTCCGATAACCGATGACGCAGGTAAAAGCGGTTAGACGAGCCTGAGATGTTGTGATCAACATGAACTTAACTTGTTTTATAGCAGTAATTTATTGATAAATTTGATTGGTGCTGTAAAATAAGTTAAGGTCGGAACTAAAACGATATAATATTTCCGAGAATGCATATTCTTAGTTTACGTAAATAAATTAAAGTAACATTACCTACCTACCTCATATGTTTATACTGACATGTTACATATAAGTACTTACTGATAAATTAAACAGCTTTACTTATTATGACCGCAAAATATCACAGATGGTATATCATTATAGCTAACACTAATACGGGTAGGGAGAATTAAAACAAATGTATTGTTATCGTTAAAATGTATTCATTCACAAGTCGTAAATCTAGTTTATACCTAGCTTACCTAGATCTAAGTAGATCTTATAATCAATTAAAAAGTTGCCTTGTGATGTTCAAAATCGATTCAGTTGTTTCAGGGATTATCGCTTACAAACAAAAAGACACACAAACAAACAAATCCTTTGTCTTTAAAATATTAGTATTAAATAATAATGCACTACCTATTATATAATTGTTATACTTTTTTTTTTTTTTTCGTCCCCAAAAATCTATTTATTACGTGAAGCAAAATCCAAAATATTTTTTGCAAAAACTTACAGCAAAATGAACCTCATCTTATAACTACCTACTACCAAGAATTAGAAGGCAGCTTAGGCGATGACCCCGAAGTCTGCCCATAACGGACGTCAATGAGCAAAAAATTAATAAGTACCTATGGTTTCTAAAATAGCAGTGTTCATTTATTACAACTATATTCATAGAAAAAATATCTTCTCGCAAGTTTATGGGTGTCAATTATTTTATCTATGTATTCGACTTCTTGCCTTCGAGCTTCGCTGGAAATCAATAATTAATATGCACAAAAAATTACCGTGTGGATACTATATGCATATATGTTATTGTTAGATTAGATATTATGATTAGGTACCGTATAAATTAACAAGAATTATAAATTCTCGGATTAGATACACCACAAGAATGTTAACTTGGAAAAATAACTCGCGACCGGCCACGGCTTCGCACCAGTATATTTATAAATTATAGCCGTCGAGAAAACCGTATAAAAATAAGTAAAATAAGTAATTTTTGAGATAAGCCTGAAGATACGGTGCAGTGATAGTGATATTTAAGGAAGCGATATGTTTCAAAAGCATTTTCGTCAATAAATACATGTAGTCATACCTAGACGTAAAGAAAGATGAGATTGCATTAATAAATTAATTGCATTATTTAACTTTTTAGTTAATAGGTAGTACTGAAAACTTCATGCATTTTTTTTTATTTTTAAATGCAAAAATGAGGAAGTAATCTTTCGCTTTTGTATGAAGAAGAACATAAACAGTGTAGATGTGTCAATTAAAAGAGGTTCAATTAGCACCTTAGCACTTATTTTAAACTATGGACGACGGTGATAAGGACATTCAATTTTTCTTTTTAGCTATGGTATCGGCTGGACAATAGCTGGGGCGAGGTGGGAGAGCTGTCGGTGACAGTGTACGGCGCCGAAGGGCTGTGCGCCCTCAGCCTGACCGGCAAGGCAGACTCCTACTGCGTGTTGGAGCTAGACAACTCTAGGGTACAGACGCACACGGCCCCTGGAACTACTGACCCGATTTGGAACAAGAGCTTTACCTTGTAAGTCGAAAAACAATTTTAGAAGCAAAGTATCATTTCAAACAGCTCATACAAATAATTTATGATACAAAATTGAGTAGGTAGGTAGTGTCCTGAACCTTAAAGTGACTCGCCTTTTGTGTACAGCCACCAGTACATTTTGATTAATCATCACTAAAATGAATGTTTCTCATTGTCTATTCTACTTAATGAGCACATCAATAAGTACTCCTGTATTTTGAACTTAGATACAAACAATAGAATCGATTAACGAATACTAAGTTGATATCGACCTATTTCGAAACTGTTATCTTAACTGCCTCATTAGTCTAGTGGTCCTTAGCGCGACTGCTGCGCTAGAGGTCTTGGGTTTCATACCCAGATCGAGCATAGTTTTATTGGTTTTTTTTATGAAGTTCTCAGTAGCAGCTCGGAGTTTGGATATGTGCCCGGTGAATGGCAATAGGCTCACCCTCTATTACTTGGACTAAACATAGAGGCGAACTGTGGGTTGTACATTATGTATCTACACTTCTGCCTAACCCTTCAAGGAATACAGGCGTATTGGTATGTTGACAGCCAACAATTTTCAGATTTTGAAAACTCATAATTATTGCTTATTTCATCCATTATGGGTCCGGTTGAGTAAATGTAAAGTGTTAGTAAGAGAAATGTTGTTTTCACGATCTGTATCGGTATTTTTATTTTACACTTGCATTATGATGAATGAACCACAAAAATTTGAAGTATCTATTAAGATAGAATAGAAATTAAGTATAAATACCCTGAAAATTCAAGCTTTAAGACCTAGCAACGACTGCGTTGGTTCGATTTGTCGTTATAAGCTAATGAACTTCATCATGTAATTTTTATTATTTTTCATGTTGGACTTATATTTTCCGCAGCCCTGTCAACGATGTTACATCCACACTAACAATAACAGTAAAGGATGAATCGATAATCAACACGATGAAAGACGAGATCCTCGGAAAGATATCAATACCACTATTGACAATAATGAATGATGAGAAAGCGTGGTTTGAACTCACCAACCGATCGAAGAAGTTCGCAAAAGGAAACTCAGCGAAAATTCAGCTGCAAATGTCTATCGCATGGAATCCGGTAATGGTTTTAATTATTTAGATAACAATTTATTTTAAAGTTGTACACTACACTACAATATGATATTAAAATTATTACGTAATCTAGACAGGAAATTATAAACGTAATCTAGACAGGAAAGACGGTATTGTGGTCTAATCACTACATCTCATTTTTCGATACAAATGTTATATTTTATTACTTTTTTTATTTATAATTACTAATTATGTTATGATTTTTTCTTCGTTTCAGATTAAAGCTTCATTTCGATTGTTGAGTCCAAAAACATATAAATTCATAGAACAAAACCAAACCACACCCAGGACGTTTAGTATTCCCCTCATTTATGGTAACTTGAAGTTCATCAAAAACATTTTCTCTGCTGTCCACTCTGGAAACGAACATATAAAGTAAGTATTAAACTCTATTATTTACCTTATACTCTTAATTGCTTACAATCACCCGTGTACCAAATCAAGTAAACTGTAACTAACGCTCGGTGTTACGATCTCCTAGGCTCTGCCATGCTAGGTAGGAAACGTGCAATATAGTCCTTTAAGACAGAAGAACGTAAGGACTAGGTACTCCTGCGTTGGAGTCTGTCTTAAGGGACCTTATTACAGGTTTCGTTGGTGCGTGTCAGTGAGTTTCTCGACGATTGGTCTGCAGTATGTAGAGTTCGGCAACGCATCAGCAAATCCTTTGATCATGCAGGTGTCCATGAGCGGCGATGACTACATAACAATACATCAGGTAGTACGTCTGCTCGATTTCCGACATAAAAAAAATACTATTGAACTTCGACATCGCATTGCGAAATGAAACTTCCTGACAAATTGAGAAATTTAATTGTTCTAGCTAATGGTGTCGCCATTGTTAACTATTTGCGTTATTTATAAGGCAGCGTTTAACCGACGGTGGTGTACACACGGCTACAGGTTAACCTATAGAAATCCAGTTTAAGCTGATCTCGCATTGTATAGGCTTCTCATACAGTAAGAGGACAGCGTAAACTGGATTTGTATAGCTTGATCTGTAGCCGTGCGTACGTGGAGGAAAGGTGGTTTAGTGAAGCATTGTTTATTGCATTAAATATATTTTTTATGACTGAGTAGACCGTACTAAATTGTCCAACAAACACACGCTTCGCCTGATGATAAGCGGTAAGAGCCCATAGATGCAAGCTACACCCGGGACATTACACATGCGTCATCTTGGACGTCAGTCACTATTTACCCTGTAATTTCATTGGCTACAATTACCCTTCTCACCGGAACGCAAGCACAGTAAAATACGCAACGTAGGTATTGCTTGGTTGCAGAATATTTAGCAATGCTGTGGCAAATACCCTTTCGAACTCAGCACCATGGTTCTGCCACCTAATTACAATTCTAATAAGTACATATAAGTTCAAAGATCAACGTTGCTCGAAGAATGCTGCGGACGTCGATATCGCAAGTCCAATAGATACTTACGATATACTCCTGAAATTTTGAAATACTGTTCACAATGATATCGTACAATTAATGTCGCGGTGACTGTACTATAAAACATTGGGACATACACAATTACACATCTAAGAGTATTACACAACATTGGGACATACAGAGAAACTTGAAAAGGATGACTCACCAATGCCTGGCCCAATTTTTTATAGGGGCTAAAAGTTAAACTACTCTTCAGCTGACTAAACTATTAAAAAAGGTATATTTTTGCCGAGGGAAATCTCTTGATTTCAGATGTCTTTTGAGACTTTTAAACTACATATATGTCATTGTCTGAGAGTATTAATACAAAAAAACACGACATAGGTACCTACAAAATGCGCTCACTGTGATTGATTATGTAAATTATTTAACACAGTTTCATTCCGTTCGTTGACCGGTGCATGATTTGATAGCTGTTCTATATTTAAATTAAATATTTGCATTTCCTTACATTCCAATTAAATGTGGAAGTATTTTGATGTACTAGGTACAACAGTTCAAGACGCATTTACTCACTCAAATTAAAGCTTACCTATTATTTACGAAAAAAAGATCAAAGTAACGTTAACGGTAGTTATATGCGCCACTTAAAATTTTTAGGTATATCTATCCGGATTGTTTCAACTTTAAATTAATTACCACCAACAGCCTGTAAAGTCATATAACTATATCCTTAATGTATTAGCTTAGACTTACGAACATAAGAAACAGGTATACACTTGAGTTCACAATATATAATTGCAAATTATTGTGTCATTTTCAATTATACCGAATAATGGCTGATGACATCACTTTGTAGTTGAACAAACACCAATTATGTTAATGTAAATAGTCAAGACAATACCAGACTTTACCAGCAGTAAAGATTAGCAGTTTTAATACCGTATTAAAAAGTGTATAACTCCTTGAACATTCAATAAGTCTTTACGATCATATCCACTTAAAAATATTGATAGATAACTTTATTGTCAGTTTATGTCAGGATGTACCTATACCTACATACTCCATTCACTATAGCATGACAAATAACAGGGAAATATCGACGGTTATTGTGTTACATATTATTGAAATTACTGTATTTTCACATTACACATTCCGTTAAATAAAGTTTACGGAGCACATAACGAGCGATTAACAGTAACGGTTAATAAACGCTTTCATAGGAATAACGGTAGCGTTATTAACGTTGGAGGAACGTTGGTATAAATGGAAGTGGAAGTTGGTAGAAGTGCATTGGCACATGACAGCTAAACGATTGATTTATAGCTCTGGTCTTCTAGTTCTGGTTCTGGATATTTATATTTGTACCTACAGGAGACAATGCTAATTTAAGCTTTAAAAAAAATGTTTTGGGCGTAGCTTGATCGGCATTTAGGTAGTTACATAGATACTGTATAATGTAAATTATTTGTGCCAAATAGTAGAGAATAGGACAAAGAGTTAGGGAATTTATTGTGGTTACAATATTTTTGTTATTTACATCACGTATTAAGTATACTCAGTTGTTATTGATTAGTCACTAAAATG
Organism: Subacronicta megacephala; assembly: GCA_958496365.1. Classification (NCBI taxonomy): domain Eukaryota; kingdom Metazoa; phylum Arthropoda; class Insecta; order Lepidoptera; family Noctuidae; genus Subacronicta; species Subacronicta megacephala. Next base: position 8,077,657 of record OY292516.1, on the reverse strand, counting down.
TTCATTTAAGTAAGTATATCCAATAAGTTATACATGCGTAGTTGCAATGAGCAAATGGCAAAAATTATTCTTTCCGATTCGCAACCTAAGTAAGCACTTCATTTGACCAGTTTCTTAATTTTGGAATTGAAACTTTATCACTAACTACCTGTTAGCCTAATAGCTTTTGACTGCTTTGTTTAAAACGATACTTTTAAATCAAAGTAACATCATGAAGGGCTCTTGGCTAAGATCAACAAATCTGTAAGGCTAAGTTGCACCTGCCGCGGTCAGTCTCTGACTGGACCGTTTTTTTTTTAACACATTGAGGTTTTTGACAATTTTTGTACCTCTAAGAGCACGTAAAGCTCCTTGTTGTCAAACGAACACCTCTGACAATTCTTAGTAGTATACAGAAGCCCAAAGCCCCGGACAACGGGTCCTTCGCATATCGGTATTGCCCAGAAATTGGGTTGCGAGAGGTTCGACGGCAGTTGCTTCGTGTTAAATAACGACTCTAAGCCGTTTCTGGTTAAACTGGAATGTGGCCCCAAGCTAGAATGATGAAAGTTACATCACACAAAAATTTAAAATTAATACGTGCTAGAAGGATCCAAATATATCCTAAATTAATTCAAGCCTTTTCTATTAGCGTTTAAGCCATTTCTATATCACAATCAATGCTCTAATTACAAAATGAGGCCGTACTTATAAATGATAGTCTAATGTCCGATTGTATGTGCTTTCTAGGTATGTATTTGAATGGGACAGTCGCGAGAAGTCTGCGCTGGCGCTGACGGCGTGGCTCCTGTTCTGGTTCTTCTTCCGCATGTGGATGTCGCCGCTTGTGATTGTCATACCATTCATCTACTTCTGGTGTACGCGTAGTAAGTTTAAAATTACGTATTACCAAAATTGCTTAAAAATACGATACAAATGTGCAACCAATAACGGTCTTCAGTTGTTTTGATTATATATATATATATATATATATATATATATATATATATATATATAGATCAAACTTTAAGTTAAATATATTAAATACTATTTTATATTGAGATATTTGTGAATACTTATCTTAAAGTTTCTTTAAGTTAAAATAAAATTGATGTCACTTTAGAATCCACGCGAGTTTTAGTCAAAAAATGCCTAGTATTATAATAAGGTATCTTTCGTTTAACAATTTTTTGTTCCAATCTTTTCAGACAGTGCAAACCTGATCCCCATATATAACTATGACGAAGACTCATCTGAAGACGACCTAGAATCAAAGGTATTTTCTAAAACTTCTAGTAATTAATATACTAACACGAAAAGTGACGCAATTAAAACTGCACTATTGTTTGAGCTATGACTTGCTGGAAACGGAAAATAGCTCATAAATCAGACAGAAATAATAGAATAAAACACATGCTAATTATTTGATTCTGACTATTTAAAATACATTGGACAATAGATTTATATAATACACGGAAATAAATTATGATCGACGCCCTGACAAGACAAAAATAGAATGCCTTACTCCTCTCTCCTAAATTGCCGTGCCCGACAGGGTCCATGATTGATACCTACTAAATTACTGTGTAACACCTGTTAACATTGTGGAGTGCAATAAATATATTGAGTATTGAGTAAGACTATAAACTATAGAACTGTATACTATACTAAGATACACTAATACTTAATGCATATAGACAGAGAGGTGTTTATTATAGAACAAAACTATATGTTTATGTAATGTTTGATCTTTATATTCACAGAATATATATGATGTATATATGAACACTGACTATTATGTATTGTATCCATAAGAATATGGTTAACCTTAAGTTTGATAACTTGTTTTTTAACGAAATCGTTTACGATAACGCGCGTTTATTACGCACGTTAAAAAGCGCAAAAAAGAAAAGAAAGTCAACTTTATTTAAATAAAGAAATAAGTAGGCAGGTAGAATAGAATATACTATAGGAGTCTATTCTATTCTACGTCTTATGTATTCCTACATGCATATTATCATAATTAAAACCCATTTCATAGTACCTACCAATAGGTACGTACCTAACTACCTCATACTATACTCATTTAGTTTAAGTTATCACTCGACTGTCTCGAATCGTAAGACTGCCTCGTTGGTCTAGTGGTCCCAATCGCGACTGCTACGCTAGAGGTCTTGGGTTCGATCCCCAGGTCGAGCAAAGTGTTATTGAGTTTTTCTATGAAATTCTCAGTAGCAGCTCGGAGTCTGGATTTGTGCCCGGTGAATGGCAATAGGCTCGCCCCCTATTACATGGGACCTAAAACATACCGGCGAACTGTGGGTGTACATTAAGTACACCTCTGCCTAACCCTTCGGGGTATACAGGCGTGATGGTATGTTAATTTAAGTAATATAATTGTTAAAGTAGGAAATAATGCGATTTCATTGTTATAATAAAAAATCTTTATATAAGTAATTAATTTATACCGGGGTATTATTTTATTTATTATAATATAAAATGTTGGTTTCAGGATGACAAAACAATTAAAACACGGTTATATGAATTACAAGATCTCACATTCACGATAAAGGACGGAATAGACTACATTGTATCACTCCTACAGAGGATCAAGAAGTAAGGCATCGTTTTATAATAAGACTCATATCACACATATTTTAGTCAATTGTACTTTTGTAAGCACCGGTATATATTTACTTGAGCACAAGAATAATTGTTAACTGTCCGTGTCTGAAGAATAGCAAACGCCAGCTCGCGTTTACAATCCAATATATAAGTATTTGTGCAAAAATATCGAAATTTGTAAGGAGAATAAGCACGAATAATAATTATTATTTTATGGAAACCATCAAACATTCCAGCTGCTTAATAAGTTTAGAAAATGGTATAAGTGGCGGTGTATGCGCCTATACCCAATAGATACAGGGTGCTGATTGAGACACCTGGAGTGACTCTACCCGTCATAGTCAACAACTTTTCCTAGGAAACCCATACCCTCATCATCAACCCATTACATTGTCCCACTGCTGGGCAAGGGTCTCCTCTCCGAACGAGAGGGATTAGGCTATAGTCCACCACGCTAGCCTACTGCGGATTGGCAGACTTAACATGCCGTCAAGAAAATCTCAGGCATGCAGGTTTCCTCACGATGTTTTTCCTGCACCGTTTAAGCGCGTGATAATTAATTATTAATACCCATACCATACCCTATTCGTGAAAAATAAATACATCTTCCTATACAAAGGTAACAGACCACATTTCGGCATGAATTAAAAGTCGTTTTATTTTTCACATTTCTGTATTTTTCGGGTTTATAGGGAAAGTTGGTCAGTATGGAGGGTAGTCGGGGACGGGTAAAATTTACCCCTTTAACGGGTGACCTGCACCCGTAATCAACTAAATCGCATCCTGTAGCTATATGGTCGTAGCTATAATTATAACAACCTTATTACACTATCGACACTGACCTGGTGCAGTCTCGCGAGTGTGCACTAGGTTCTACAATTATTTTGTGAGAGAAATGTTACACAACAATGGAATAGTAGGTACCTTGATAAATGCACCGAGGCGAAGTTCCTTTTTGTTACGGTTTTCACACGAAAATTTGGTAACAATTTGACAGTACCTACTTATTAAAATAATGAAGCTAGGAGTAGATATATATGTATTCCTGACTACGTCAATGACTGGGTGGGTAGATACCTACAAAGTTTAGGAAAGTATATATTATGTCATTTAGAAAAATCTTAATGGAGAGCACATTCCATGGTAAATTTGTAGGTGAAGGGCAAACGATCCAAGAGCATTTTCCGCACTACGTGAAAAAATCATCAGTTATAGCTATTGATGTTCAACATTTTTGTTTCAGTTTGTTCATGTTCACAGTGCCCTACCTGAGCTACCTCGTGATAGTCGTGTTGGTTGGCGCTACGATAGCACTCTACGTAATACCTATTAATTATATATTTATGGCATTAGGTAGGTACAATTACTTCATATCATATACTTTTCAGTGTCTTATGATTATTAGATCATATACGTATTATAAGTAGGTACATGATTATTTGTTTTATAATAAACTAACTGACCCGGCGAACTTCGTACCGCCATATTTTGAGATTAGAAAAAACTGCTCTATTAAAAAATACTTATATAATTATAAAGCTTGTCCTGACAACAACAAACACAAAAAAAGATATTATTATCTAATATGGTGTAGTCATTTGGAAGTTATGCGCGTTCATACATGTCAGCAATTCATTTTTAATTATATAGATGAATAAGTAGGTAACTTATTTATAGGTACCTATTTTATATATTTTTATTGCATTTTTCAGGCATTTACAAATTCATGCGCAAAGTGTTGAACCCTAACAGAGTTCCTAACAACGATATTTTGGACTTCATATCACGGATACCGGACGACAAGATGTTGGTAAGTACTTAATAATTTTGTCAATAATGTCCATCATGCCCAGATGGATCAGGATTCCTTATCCCAAGTGCCATCATACATTGCCTCTAAACGGAAAGGCCATCTCATCCACTATGGAAAATAAAACTACCGAATCTGACTCCTTTATCGATCCTATCCTATCATGATAAATATATCGCGCTATCTAGACTGGTTTTATTTTACCTGACGGAATCGGAATGTGCAGTTTTGTCGCAAATATTTTCACTAAATATTATCCAAAAATTTCTCCGGAATAACTGAATCAAGTCGATACTGTGTAAGTAGATATTAAATACGCAAAGTCTATGAAGTGACAATAATACTAAAAAAATAATTTCAGAAACACTGGCGTGAACTGAGAGTGCCCGAGTCAAACTTCAACAGATCGTATTCTACGAAGAGGCGATAAATTGAGGATGAGAGGAAAGGCACACTACAGAGAACTCTACGTACAAACTGTAACTCACTCCGAGCTAGAAAGCATAAGGACCGAAGAGGATTTTATGTGGTCGTGTCCCAGGCTTTGACGTTATAGAAACTCGTTTAGTTTTATCCGCCTTATTGCACAATGTTGTGCAGCCAGCTAATGAATATCGCAATTAGACTTAAAATTGCTCAAATGTTATTTATACAAGGATATTATTTAATATAAATCTAAATAAAACTTGCCTCTAGTTTAATGAGCATTACGATTTACATCCGTATGCATTTAAATTATTTCATTTTAGAAATATATTTTTTAGAAATGCCATATGGATTTGTCATATTAGTTATATAGACATCATGTTAGTCTTCCTTTCAACACATTGACAGACAAAGATCTCGAACATGATATTGTTCTTAGATCATTTAAGTACAAAAATACCATCAGTGAAACAGATGGTAGAAAGAAAGCATTATGTGAATACAATTTAGATAAGTCATTAGATTTACAATGAAAATGTGATGTTTAGTTATAAGAATAAAATAATGAATAGGTATAAATAAATAATAAAATAATTATATTGATATAAAAATAGTTATTTTATTCAATAAATATTAATTTACACTACTAGGTATTACGTACGCATCGTAAACTATACTTATATTGGACTACTACGTTACCTAATTACTAAGTAGCTAATTGCGTAGTTAGTACCTACTTACATCGGTCAAAATAACTGTTCGCGTCTGAAATTGGCCGCAAGTCATTTTTGCAGTTTGCAGTGATAAATGATAGTGTAAAAACTCGGTGTAAAGACATTCACAAACATTAATAGATAAATATATCGCCTTCATGATTATTTTCCCTACTAATTTTGATATTTATGTAGATAGATACACCTTATTAAGTGGTTTTAACTTCGCGGCAATTCGGAACGGCTAACTTCAGATGCGTACAGTTATTTCGCACTGTACTCTCAAATTTTTTCTACGGTTTCTTGACAACGATACATCCCAGTACCTGCAAGCTAGACTAGAGTATCTACTTATCTTCTTAAGTAATATCATCAGACTAGTCAATAGTTATTGTTTTTTTTTAACTAAAGCTTCCCTTCATGTAGAACTGGATGTCACAGGTACATTTACAGAATTCCCTGGGTGATGTGGTTCTGGCACGCTTAGCTCCTTCCAATCACGCTGCAAATGAATTAAAAAGGTTCGTTATATAACAACAAGCTCGCTTCATAGGTTTTTTTTTTACATAAATGCTCACATAAGAAGTATTAGGAAACAACCCTTGTGTTGCGCAAGGAGCTTACGACAATCCAAGTAACGGCATACAAAGAACGCCCAGACTTCAGAATATCCATAGAACACACAAATATTTGCCTAGCGTGGGCATCGAACCCACGATACCGCGCAGTAGTGACGTTATTGGCAAGATGACAGCTTTCACCGCTGCGCCAAATGTGCAATCAAAGTTGGTAAATAATCTAAGGCAACAAATATCTTACCAGTATTTTGTTATCCGGTATTCTTGAAATGAAGTCCAATAAATCATTATTTAACACTCGACTTGGATTTAGACGTTTTCTTCCGTATTTGTATAAACCTAAAACATAATGACAAGTAATGAATTTCTTTAATTAGAAAATTCATTTCTTTGTGAAAATTTCGCAATATTTAATGCTAAAAAATCACTAATGATTGTCATAAATGCATGCGACGCATGCATGCGTATGACAACCGGGACTGGTGGCTAAACGCTATTCATGGTATTCTCGATGTGTGAAGAATGGTCACATCCATAGACCGACCGCCTCAAGTGCAGCGTAACCTTGCAAATCCCCAAGTGTATTCATAGCCACTAGTAATATAGCTTAACATCCTGAATAGTCCCCTGTAATTAGGTTCTCATAAATGTTTTCATTATCAAAGTACTTTTTTTTATGGGATAACTCGGCAAACGAGCGGCGAGCTACCTGATGGTAAGTAGTCATCGCCGCCCATGGACATCTGCAAAACCAAAGGAGTTGCAGATGCGTTACCGAGCCTATTTAGGGAAAGGGAGGGGAAGGAGAAAAGGAGAAGGAAGGGGATTGGGGGAGGAATTGGGCCTCCGGCCCTCTCGCTCACCGAACGAAGCGCAGTAACGAAACGCTACTACTCGGACGTCGGTCTTCTGCGAGAGTGTAGTACTTCCCCGGTCGAGCCGGCCCATTCATGCTGCGAACAGCGTGGCCCTACCACAACAAAAACTTAATTAACTTAATAAGCAAACTTACCAAAAGCCATCATGAGGTACTTAACAGGGATAAAGTATAAAACCGCCGAAGAGGCTATCAACAGAAGTATTGATAAGAAGCTCAGGAACGGAACCTTAAATGTTGCCAAACTGGAAAAAATAGAAATATTGTAAATCAATAAAGCACCTTTTTTATACCATAGAATAAAATATTAGGTTGACCGCCAACGGCTAACGAATAATGGCCAAAAAGCAAGAGAGCTTTCAACTCTTGAGCTACAAGTTTTCTTTTTTTTTAGGTCATGCTTGTATATTTTGTATCAATAACTTTTACTGCCTCGTTAGTCTAGTGGTCCCAAGCGCGACTGCTACGCTAGAGGTCTTGGGTTCGATTCCCAGGTCGAGCAAAGTGTTATTGGGTTTTTCTATGAAATTCTCAGTAGCAGCTCGGAGTCTGGATTTGTGCCCGGTGAATGGCAATAGGCTCGCCCCCTATTACATGGGACCTAAAACATACCGGCGAACTGTGGGTGTACATTAAGTACACCTCTGCCTAACCCTTCGGGGAATACAGGCGTGATGGTATGTTATGTTTAATAACTTTTTTAATTATAAGGTATAAAAAAGCTTCAATGCGATGTCTTTAATAATGTTCGTTTCCATTCCATTTCATATACCTACCTACTGTTGTATGTTTGAAACAGTTTCTAGTATGTTGTTGTAGGTAGTGCAGCTGTTCCAAATCTCATGTTGTAATTTGGGTACCACCGTATATTTTTCATATATTCAAAAATAAAAGTCATACAGTATTTCATAAGAAATATTGGGTTACTTACTTGTAAAGCCTTTCGGCTACCGAAACCATATACTCGATACCAGATGTTATGGTGAGTGTCATCTCTGGCAAACCTTTAATTTTTTCGGTAACAGTCTCTCCATTTTGTAAGTCATTAACACTACCCTGGTCCATGAGATCATCCACATTTTGAGTCGTCATAAATACTTCTTGACCTGAAATGTTCATAATAGTCATTAATCAAAAAGACTAGGTATGTTAAACACAACACCAGATAATATATATGTATAAAACAACACCATATATTAATTTGAAGGCTTATTATGTTGTCAGGTTTCTGGTAGTAGTGTATCGCTGGTATGCCAGCAGAGCTCGGGTTGAAATGAGTTAGCTCGACCCGAGAATTACTACCCTCTCACAGAATATCAACGTTAAGAAGCAATATTCATACTGTTGCGTTTCGTTCGGTCAGTGTGGAGCGCTGGAGACCCAATTGCTCCCTCAGTCTCCTTCCGCATCCAATGACGTTATAGATCTATTGATCCGACAGTTATCAACTCGGAATCGGCTTAGACTTGGTTGGAAAAAGCTTTATGATAACAGCACAAGGGTGTGAACGACGTCTCTCAGCAAATGTATTGACTTACGTTGCCTGACATCAAAGAACCAGCAAATAGGGAAGAGCACTGCTATAAGTAGCGGTGTCATCCATGGATCGAAATAGTTCCAGTATACGAGCCAAGACACAAGGATGGAGGTAGAGTACTCTCGATCTTCCCACTCGAAGAGACGCCTGCTCACAAACAAACAGATCAAAAATCTTTATTTAGTAGATGTCGCTGTACGTAGGTACTTAGACTATTACATTAATTGATTGTAAGTGATAGGCTAGTGATATGACCAAGAACTGCCAAGTCGAAGATCTTAAGTTCACGTCGAAGAAATTTTAAAAATAATGTCTACCGGTGCTAATTTATTTCCAATAAATCGACAATCTAACGGAATCAGTACACTCAATACTTGTACCTAAATATCCTCTGGTTATCGGCCGGAGTCAAGGTTTTGTTTTGTCAAATTTGGTGTGTTCGGTGTTGAATTTTGTTAAGTCAAGGGGCTTTTCACATACAATAAATGAAAATTTCGCGTAATTATGATTCACATTAGATGTTTTCTATGGAAAGATCCTTAAGGATCCAACCTCTATGGATTCTGATTCTGAATATGAATTGATTGCTTTAAAAATATTCAGTGTGGCCAAGGTACAATAGGTAGGTATACAACACGATAACATAATCATCATACATAAAGATAAAATGACTATATATGACCAATACGAGGCCGGGTTCCCTTTCAAGTAGGTTATTCTTCTCGGTGAATTAGTGTTTTCAGATGAATATTGTATCATTGTGTTGAAATAAAGGTTTATTATTAATCAGGGGGGTTAAATAATTATAACATGGACTCTTTTCATCATATATATATGAACAAGGTTACGTGCCAAGAATGTCTTTAAATGTCCGCGAGATAGTTTGTAATAATTGCATCCGTAATCGATGGTTTTATCTACAAGTGATTAAGTATAATGAGGTAAAGCATTTATTGCCAACGTAGATAAGATGTTAATAATCTGTTTGTTGCACTTTCACTCTGAACAACCAACAATGCTTTCTACGCCGTATCTTAAGCTAATTAGAGGTCAGTTATATGTTGACACAGTGAAAAAATACAAATGAATTTTTAAAAGTGTTATTACCCAACAGCATTCCCAAAGTTTTTTGAATAATAAGTATACAGAATGAAGTATCAATAGCCCGAATGCTCAAGGAGTAGTTTTTGTTTAAAAAACCCAATACCACTATTCGACCTAGGAATCAAACCCAGGACCTCTAGCGTAGCAGTTGCGCTTACTACCATTAGACCAAGATGGCAGATATAGGTATATAATATATAAAAGCATGCAAGTACATTTACCTATATTTTATCATAATTATTAATATCAGTTATTTTATTTCGTGTTTAATTCAACCTTCCCCATTTTTTTTATTTCTGATGTCCATCCAAAGGTTTTCTGGAAGCCATCTATAATAGTAACAAGACCATGTTGCTTCTTATACTATACAATAATATAATAAAAATATTTACTTGAAATGTTCGTTGATCAAGTAAAGAAAATCGAAGGTATCCCTAATAAACTTGACGTTTTTGTACACCAGCGGTACGTCGAACTTTGGCGGCTTGGCTATGTACTTGATTGGCTTGGGACGAAACAGTTTCAACGAGGCTGTCACCTGGAAGATAACGGTAATCGTATTAGCTAGAAGTATTAGGGGTATTAGATATTATGATTTCACAACTCATATTGATATGTCGCAAGTCGGCTAATACCATCAAGACAATTTTAGAATCATGTTTTTTTTTTTTCAATTTGATTTTTCTACTGAACATGTTTCGATTTATTATTCTTAGTTTGAGTTTTAATAAATGTTGATCGCGTTAACGTTGACCGAATGGCGTCCGCAAAGGGAGGAAGAAAGAAAACAATTTCTAAGAGACATCTTAGAAACTATCAAGACTTTTTAAAAAACATTTTAGACAAATTACTACTTAGGTTGCTAGTTATTGTAAGCACTCACAGGATTCCAGTACATGGCCATTTCCAGCCGCACTCTAGGACAATTTCCTCTGGCACTCTTCCTCTTACTGTTGTCTTTGAGTGCGTACCAACAAGTTTCGCCATCATTTATCCTAAGCAATGGTATAGTCACTCGGCCCAAGAAATTGTAGAGCAACGAATTTATGGAGGAGTCGAATACTTTCAGCTCAAGAGTTGAAGTAACGTCGTATATGTTGCTGCAAATTTAATTAAACATCAGCTATCTCACTTTTTATTAGGCCTTATTCATAATTATGGTAAACCCTTGCATACTTCTTTTGTTTCGTTATTGAAAAAAACGTTTAAAATAGCCGCGAGTGTACCCATCTACACTGGCCTGCAAAGCTAAGTACTAGGTTCACTTTAATAATTATTAAATTAAAAACGTTATAGAGCAAATTTTATCAACTTTCTATGAAACGATAGTAATCAAAATTAAAACTCTTTTTCAAGTCCTTTTTATTTCGGAAATTTAAGATTAAAGTTATTGCAATTTTAAAAGTGTGATAGGTACCTACTTAGTTTTGCAGGCCAGTGTATATATTGAAAAGTTTTCCGTGCCGCTATTACTAAATAACGTAAATGACTCACAACACGTAGGTCTTATTCCACGTTGGTTCAGCGCTAGAACTGACAGAGGGCGTCCGAACCTTCTCATTGTCCAACTCCAGGGTGCAGTAGGCGTGGGGCTTCCCATGTAACCCCTTAGCACCGATCACCTTCACGTGCAGCTGCCCAACGACGGACACATCTGGACTTAAGTTGTAGAACGCCTGGAAAATATTGTATAGGCAATTTTATCTCAGCGGTTCGTTATCTGGTAGCACTTGCAAATTCACGCAAACGAGGGTTGCAATCATTTATTGTTGCAATATAGCCTAGGCGCTTTAGTTAATAATAACATTTATATTTTAACTAAAACGCCTAGACTCCCTTTGATTACCTACGCATATTATATTACTTATGGAATTTTAGGGTCACATAATTATATTATAATGGTCAATCGTCCTGTCCTAGTACGTAGTACACATGGATCCAAATCAAGCAGATTATAAGTACTGGAAATCTATAGCTTAATATGTATATAAACGAAAAGGCCTAAAGCTATATATATATATGTACTTACATTGCGTAACAAGACGCGTAGCGCTTTCGCTACGAAATTTCATGAGAGCATGGTTTCTGTAGACAGACGTAGAGCGGCCGCTACGGAATCAGATTGTAATGACAACGCCGCCGACGGAGTTGTTAGAATTGTTTGGAGACGCAGTTCTATGAATTACTCCTGGCTCGTTCCTACCTATATGTATCCAAGGCTTACGTCACTGTTTCGTAGCTCGTCGTCAATGAATACTTACATATTTAGATCGTATGTCCTCCACGTTCGGCTCGGCTGCCTCCACCTCTTCACCGTTTCGCGTCGTACATATTGTCACCGACAAATGTATGGAGCCATAGCCACCGTCGAGATCGTGCCAGATGTCATGAGTACGCTCTTTTTCTCGAGAAGACAGATCTAGAACACAACTTTGAAAATAATGTAACTAAGAAACCATTCCTGCACGGTACCTATACATTCTGAACATTTATAATTCGATTTTTTTTCCAGATATATCCTCGTGAAAGTTAGACTATGTAGGTATGATTACGACATTGAAACTTATTCGATTATGTGCCGTCTGCGTCTCGTAAAGATACGATAAGTTCCGTGACCCTGATATGATCGTCTTACATAATTTCTTCGTCATTGCATTCAATTATATTTCATTCCCATTAAAAAATTTGCTCAACTTAATTGATTAAATTCCAAGTTTTTAAAATATTGTATAGATAATAATATGTGGCCTCTTTTTAACGAGTTACCTTTGTGTAAAATTAAGAGGCTGCCTATAGATCAATTCATATTGATTATATTTATATATATAGCTAATTGAAAGGACAATTGATTTAAAATTTGAGTCGCGGAAGTATATCATTGAGTCCACTGTGTAATACATGCCCCTGACCTCCGGAAGAGGTTACACAGATAACATGCACGTTTATACAAACAACTAATTAAATCACGACCATCAGACACAGCAGTACTAATCAATCTCTCTAGTTAACTAACATAAAACATAAATGCCAACATTTTAACTTGTCTTTTGCCAACGACTGCGGTCGAAGAAAGCGTCTCTTTTCGTGTTGTGCCTACAGTCCAATATCTTATCATCAACGTCACAAACACAAATAAACAAGTTTTGTTATAAGAAATCTCATACCTGCCCATAAAATTCTTCTGTTTTCCTTTGTTCCACAAAGATATGTTTAACAACTGATCATTGCTCAAATGTAAATTAAACCGCTCCCGCCACTGCGGCTGTCGTTTGGCCAGCACAGATTTAGATTTATATGTCTGACTACCCAAGCTGCAACGAATAGGAAGAAAAAAAAATATTTACCTATTCCATGAATAAAAAAAATCTTTCACCCTATCAATGAAACCTAAACATAACGACGAACGGTGGTATTATACATTAGTAACCCTCTACCTAACACTGGGGAACATAATATGGCGCATGTACGTAATGGGTAGATAAATAAATTGGATTGATAATGTAGTCACATCATACAAAGTGGAAAGTACAATAAGTAAATAAGAATTAAGTAAGCATAGTGAATAATAGTGATGATTGAATGTGGAATAATTACCGAAATTTACAGTAAACTCCGTGTGAGACGCCATCGTCCGGTGAGTCGGGAAGTCCTTTAGCTTCCACTATGACTATATTTACGACCGTATTCCGTATCGACTTATTCTTTTTCAGGGTTGCTTCTTTTGGCTGCAAGGACATACTTATATCAATCGATCAAAATATTTATAAATGTGAGAAAGCGTCGCAAATTTGAAGAGGGGATATAAAATAAATAAGAATGACTAGACTATAATTAGTCGCTGGTCACTTAGGCAGCGCGTATTAGGCAGCTTGTGTGGCAGAATATGGCGGACTCCGACAATACAGCGAGCCCCGAGGCGGCAGCTCATGGGACGAACATGAAGCAAATACTTAGGTGTATATTATTTGTTCTGCAAACCCCAAAGACGGAGCTTCCAGCAGGTTCGATTAATCGCCAATGCGTGAGCAAAATGATTCCTGCATATTATTTACACATCTCTACCCTTTTAAACCTTGCCCTACGCTAGGATTTTCACCAGAATCGTGACTGAGTGTTACACGCAGACCTGTAACAAGTACCTGCGGTCATACAAATATTTGTTCCGGGCGGAGATCAGACCCACAACCGGTAGCGCTTAAGCCGATCATCGAATTCTGAATCACAAACCCAAACGTGCCGACCGAAATGCAAGCTATCTCTGCAGAAACCAACTACTATTTGAAGCTTAGAAGAAGCGTTGTCCTTTGGTTTCTTTGGGCTGCAATAAGATGATAATGATCCTAAAGTACAATAAGATGCCTGCGTTTCCATTGAGGGACCACATTTGAATTTTGAGCTTTTGAATGCGTCAGCCTTTAGTAAAAGTTCCCAAACAATTGTAAATTCAGCCAATAATTTGTAAAAGCAGCCACTCAAAAGTTACAATAGGCCAAAGGTGGTCCCTCAGTCGTGACCCACAGGCATCCATATCTCGTAACCTAGTGAAAATTTACAACTGCTGTAAATGTCTACTCTTAGTAAAAGATTTGTAAAACCAATTTACCAAATATGAACCCTTTCCGTTCACTGTGTAAAAATTGCTAGCATGCAGAAGGTGGTCCCTCAATCGTGCACTATAAGTTCACCTTGAGTGAAGACCACAATGGAATTAAGAATTTTCGTATGGTTCTAGCGTTAGTAAAAGTATTGAAAATATTGTAAATTCAACCTCTAGTTTGTAAAAGTAGCCATTCAAAGAGTATACTGGATTGAAGGTGGTCCCTCAATTGAAACGCTTGTCAAAAGAAAATATCAATTTACGTAGCATTCGGAAGTTTAATAGACCAATACTACAGTCTATCCTTTAGTAAAAATTTTTACTAACGATTACTATACTAAACAGTATAAAAAAACATGTAGTTTTGTGTTAAATAACAATAACATTCCTGCGGAAAAATACTAGGATCGAGGTGACCACACAACAGTATTTTTTCGGATAAATAAAAACTAGTGACTGGTTTTTTATCTTAGTCTTTATTTGTATTTGACTTACCTGTACTTATGTACACCTACACTTTACCGGTATGTTTAGGGGGCGAACCTATTCCTATCAACCGGGCACAAATCCAGATTCCAAGCTGCTATTGAGAATTTCATAGAAAAACCCAATAACACTGCTTGACCTGTGGATCGAACCCAGGACCTCTAGCATAGCAATCGCGCTTATGACCTAGAATAATTATAAATTGAAAAACTAAACTAACTAAACTAGTATTTTTTTTTACAACCTATGACGTCATAACACAATTTATATGATATGAAAGCTTGTCGCGAGATTTACCTGTGTAGATAAACAAGTAAATTAAATTAATTTAATTATAATTGAAAAAAAAAAACAAACTAAGTAAATACGAGTACATAGGTACAAAAATCTCGCGACAAGTTTTTATATCATATAAATTGTGTAATGACGTTATAAGTTGATAGTAAAAGTTTTAAATGAAAAGTTTATTTTGTCATTTATGGCGCATCTAAATAAAATCTTGTTTTTAAAGGGTTTTTTTACTTTTAATTTATTTTTTTGTGTATTTTATCGACAAACCTGAAGAACCGATTAGCGAAATACCTCGAACAATAAAAGTCAAACAAAATGGCTACAAATTAGTTGGGGCTTCATGCCCGGACATAGCGCCAGTGATAAAAAAAAAAACAATATGCATGATAACTAGGACCTACAAGGCAACTCAGTCAACTTATGAGTGTGTAAAAAAATATAATTAAGTCGACCAGTTACCACAAACAGCACCCGATCACCAGTATAACGCACGGATTTAATAGAGTTCAGTCAAACATTACAAATGAGTCAGTAGCAATGTGTATATTATTTTTTTTTCGTTTGGAGGACTTTCATAAATGTACCTAGGTATAACGTAAGTCGCCATAAATAAAAGTAAATAGTAAGACTTATAATGGCCGAAGTCGCTGGCGCTATGCCCGGTAACAAATTCAAAAGCCCCAACTATTCGAAGGATTTCGCTAGTCGGTTCTTCAGGTGTCGTTTAAATTGAATAGTCTCTAGAAAAATCCTGCTGTGTGGTCACCTCGCTCTAGTATTTCTCCGCCGGAATGTTATTATTATTTAACACAAAACTACACGTTTTTTTATACTGTTTAGTATAGTAATCGTTAGTAAAAAAAATTACTAAAGGATAGACTGTAGTATTGGTCTATTAAACTTCCGAATGCTACGTAAATTGATATTTTCTTTTGACAAGCGTTTCAATTGAGGGACCACCTTCAATCCAGTATACTCTTTGAATGGCTACTTTTACAAACTAGAGGTTGAATTTACAATCTTTTCAATACTTTTACTAACGCTAGAACCATACGAAATTTCTTAATTCCATTGTGGGCTTCACTCAAGGTGAACTTATAGTGCACGATTGAGGGACCACCTTCTGCATGCTAGCAATTTTTATACAGTGAACGGAAAGGGTTCATATTTGGTAAATTAGTTTTACAAATCTTTTACTAAGAGTAGACATTTACAGCAGTTGTAAATTTTCACTAGATCACGAGATATGGATGCCTGTGGGTCACGACTGAGGGACCACCTTTGGCCTATTGTAACTTTTGAGTGGCTGCTTTTACAAATTATTGGCTGAATTTACAATTGTTTGGGAACTTTTACTAAAGTCTGACGCATTCAAAAGCTCAAAATTCAAATGTGGTCCCTCAATGGGAACGCAGGCCAATAAGATCGCTCCGCGTTTACCTTTTCATTATTGGATGTATTATTGACGGGAGGTTCTGGTGGAGTCTCGGAACTCTTGCTGGTGTTGTTGTTAGTTGTTGTTACAGCTACAGACTCAAGAACAGGGTTGCTGCCTCTAAGAACATTGCTTGCAATGTTTGCGAAAGAACTTGGCCGCCACCTGTAAAAAAAATATTACGTACACCTTTAGTAGGTGTGTAGTGCGAGCTAAAGATTTTGGCAGGACTTGTGATTACGCGATTGAAACGTCGCGTAATCACAAGTCCCGCATTCATTTTTATTTTCCGTAATCCACTAACTGCTACGTTAGATGACCTTCCTTCGATTCCCCGGTCAAACGAGCACCTGCCATGGTCGTGGCAAATGTGCCTATTGGGCAATGGAAGGCAAATGCTGTTTTAGTCGATACAAGTCCAACATATCCTGCGGCCCCCCCGGGCGTATACATATTCATGTAGATTTTCCGTACTATGTACCTATATTATGTAAAAAAGATCGAGAAAAGAGTAAACTATTGGATATTTCTATGAAATAATCATTAGCAGCTCGACATTTGATTTTGTACCCTGTTCATTGCAATAAACTCACCTTCTGCTTAGGTACTATATGGGACCTAAACATTCCGATGAACTGTGGATGTTTCCTACATACACCTCTACCTAAACCTTCGGGGACACTTGCGTAATGGTATATGTATGATGAATTTCATTATTCATTATACAATCTTTAGCTCAGATATTTAATTCCTAAATACCTAAGCTAAAGATTGTATAATGAATAATTTAAGCCTTGATCAATTAATGTAAATATCACATGATCAAGGATTAAATTATTTATTCTATTATATTCCACTGCTCGAATTTAAAACAAAAGAGTATCTACTTACGACATTCCTGTGACATTTCGAAACACTAAAGCACTATCAAAAGAATGTCTTGGTTTTTGCAGCCTGGAATTAGCTTCCATAGCTATTAATTCTTTGTTTATTTAAAACACGATAATCACAACACACAACATGAGAGTAATGATTTAAAGCCTCTGAGATATTGTGCGATGTTGACACACAAATATTAGCCTTGTAACCTAACATTATACATAATTCCGATAACATTTTAATCATATTTATAATTACTAGATACGGTATAGGTACCAAAGGCGAGCGATATCCAATCTTATCAATTTTTCAATACCAATTTATTATTGTCATTTAAAAATATTTTTGACAAATCTTTCAGAAGTAGGTTCTCTTGTCTCGAAAGAAATGCAAAATAATACAACACAGAATTTATGGGAATAATTTGGAACTTGGGTATATTATTATCATCTAATTTATAACTTTGACTATATTATATCGTCTATAATTTCAGAAAAGATTAAGTAGTAAGTAGTAACCAAACGGGGTACCTAACTACAAAGTAGGTACAGTCGCCAGCAGGTCAAGGTATACAAAACTTTCAAATTTCTCCAAATGATTTTAAACCTTAATTGGTTGAAGATAAAGTTCAAAATCAACTGGGAAAATTTGACATTTAGTGGTAACTTGATGTGCTGGCCACCGTACAAAACAAAGTCGCTGTTTTCGTCTGTCTGTTTACCACTAACATTTACGGATTTTCTGCGTAGCAGAGACGGGTCGGTCGTTATTATGTAATAAATAAATGATTTATTTTTTTCAAATAAATGTCAATACAAGTTTTTTTTTTTAATTCTTTGCAGGAATTAAAATTAGAAAGATATTGAATATTGAAGCTTTTTCCCGAAAACTTGCCACTTTTATAAACTAAATACAAGTATTTTTATACAATAAAATGTAATTTAAAAGAATTAAGAAGACTTCAAAAATCAAATAAAGGGTGTTAGGTATATGCAAATCAGTTTTGGAAGTCGAGGCCTTCGATTTTTTGTGTAATTCTAATAATAACGAAATACGAGTCGAATTGACAACCTCCTTTTTTGAAGCCGAGTCGGAGGCTGTAAATAACACAAGCCCATTGGCCAGAAGCATAATTATCAACAGGTGGCTAAACTTGAACCTAGGGCATACGATTTCAGGGTAGTACCCGAAATTAGGTACCCGGTAGTACACAAAGATCAAACTAGTGCCACACTACAAAAAAAAAAAAGATTTCAGGGGCAATAAAGGGGCCATTCTTTTATATGAAACGAAATATTTAATTACTTAGGTATGTTTACCGAAGCTTAAGCTACTCCTGCCGTGATCAGCCTGTGGATGGGTGACACATCGGGATTCCTCCGTGCCTCAGGCAGTACATACGTAACCAAATGTTATTCCTTATGAAAGTAGGTACCTAAAAAGTTTTTGGGTTGTTAAAATAGGACCTGACATATCGATCCTCTATCCTCAATATCAATCCTCAATCATACTAATTACGAAAAAAATGGTGCAGTTAGCCTAACTGCACCATTTTACAGTCCAGTTCATATATTATGAAGTTTTTTTAAGTTACAATAAGTTATACCTACTTATAACTTATTGTGGTAGCGATCGGTACCACACAATTTAAAGTCAGAGGTCATCGCCACTCATGGGCATCTGCAGTAGGTACCAAAGGAGTTGCAGATGCGTTACCAAGCCTATTCAAGAAAAGGGAGAGGAAGGAGAAAAGGATAAGGAAGGAGACTGAGGAAGGAATTGGGCCTCCGGCACTTCACACTCGTCGTACGAAACATGTTGTGTTTCGTATGGTGAGTGCACGCGTATGCATACTTGACGTCAATATTCTGTGATTCTTTTACTGTGGATAGTAACTACATGCCAGGTCCATGTAGACATGCCAGGTCCATGCAGACATGCCAGCGAGATGAGCGAGACACTTCTAATAATAATATAATTGAAATACAAATACTATACAACTAATGCCATCTATTGTGCAGTAGACGTAACAATTGTTTTTGCTATTAGCCGCCGTGAGCGTTTGCGATGGCGTCCCTGCGCGTCACCCGAATTTTGTGGCGCTAGTGTCAATAGAGAATCGTTTGTGAATTTTGTGATAGTCGGTGAAGAGGTTATGGAGTGAAAATATAATTTTTATTTTAGTGTAAAGTGTTGTGTTGAAACAGTGATAACAATGGAAACAAGAAAGGATAGTTTGTCTTCCGTTAAAATTTGTCGTTTTTGTTTAGCTCAAGGTGATACGCTAACAAGTATATATGAAAAACGCTCACCAAAAAATACGGTTTCTCTTCCTCTAAAAATATTATCCTGCGTTGCAATTGAGGTAAAATTATTTATCTAATTATTAATCTTAATTCAGCTACCTTTAAACTTAGTTTAATTTTTGCTATTATCTTAAAAATATTGGGTTTTGTCTACGTATAGCGTAATGGCGCCGAATGTACACAGACAGAAACTGTTTATTTATTCTTAGTAAATTGGGAACTATGATACATTATATTTTGTAAATGATGGAATTTTGCATGTGCCGTGCAGATTATTTATTAGATCTGAGATATTTTAACGGAGGTGTAATTGCGGGTTTGATCAATGAGTAATTATTTCATAAAATACGGGCGACATCTGGTGAAAATTAGTGTCCGACCGAAATTTCGGTTTCGGTTTCGGTTTCGGCCAGTTTCGGCCAAAAAATCAAGTTTCGGCCCGAGTTTCGGTTTCGGCCAAAAACGGCCGAACCTTTCGGCCGCGCCGAAACTTACAACATCGTACCTTCGGGTCGCGCTCGGCTAACGTCGGGCGCGCTCGGCACGGCTGGCAATATGGCGTCGGTCGCCTGACTCCGCCGGCAACTACCTAAATCAGTGCGCGTTGCTCGTGTAGACGTGTCAACACCTGTTGTGTTTGTTCCGCGAATAATGGTAAGTAGTTTGATCAAGTATTTTAGTTTGTTTTTGTTGTGAATTCGTCATGTTATAGTTAATATTTAACGCTTTATTTTAATAGTTTGCCAACCTATTGACGAATATATTTAATTTTAAAGTTGTAAGTGCCAAGGTTAAGTACCTGCTTCATTAAAGTTTAAAATTCATCTTAGTTGCGTGTACTATTAATGTAATAACGATTGTAGGAACCTGCCTATGCAATAAAATGAAAGGTGAATAGTTATTAATTTAAGTAATGTAATGGTGTGAGTAGGTATTTTGACGATTTACGAGTAACGTACGCTTAGGGTTAGTGTTGGGCTTCTGGGTTTGGTTGTACACATAATTAATAGTAAACGCGATTAATCCGGTAAAATAAATTGTTTTAATTAATGAATAATTTTATTGTTTTAGGTAAAAAATGTCACGAAAAAAACATTAAACATAAGATATAAGCATCATATTTTAATAATAAATTTGTTTTATTTTATACCACCATTAAAAAATCGCTAACTTTGTATTACAAATAATGTATTTTTTTCACTTTATAGGGTAGTTAAATTTTCAAACAGAACCTCTGTAACTGTGCTGAAATTTCATTGTGATAAATCTATGAAAGTAGAAACCTGTAATTATAGGTCGGCGAGATCATAATTTTAGAAAAAAACGGGCTTACTAAATTTTTTTCGACTTTTTAAGGACTTTTTTTTTATAAAAGGTTCGGTTTCGGTTTCGGTTTCGGCCGAAACTACAATGAAACCGAAGCTTCGGTTTCGGTTTCGGTTTCGGCAAAATAACATGTTTCGGTCGGTCACTAGTGAAAATATTCAGAGTCTCGTATGTTTTTTTTATTGTATGGGTGCATGAATCAAATATCAATTGTATTGTAGAATTTGAATAATTCTTTTGTATTCTCCTTACAGGTGTTCCCTTCAGATAAAATGCCAACATATATCTGCACCCGCTGCAAGTTTTTTATGGAAATCAGTTATGATTTCAAGCATTTATGCCGGCAGGCTGATGAACACATCTTGCAGTATATTCAGAATGCGACACCCCTCACTTCAGTGACGTGGCCACAGTCACTTCACAAAGTAATATATTAATTTTATTTACATAAAATTCTTCTACAACTATCTAATTTGATTTAACAATCTGATTAAAAAATAGTTGCAGGTCCGCAGCATCCTGCCCTTGTCCCAATTTATGTAGTGTTAGTGTGACTGCAGTGTAGCATCTTGTCCTTTTTTCCATCCATCCTAGTTAGCTTTTACTTCAGTACATCAATAAATCATGTAAATTTCTTTTTATTTAAAATTTTAATTAAATTTGTCTTAATTCCTTCATATATATTTATAATATTTGCACAGCATATTTTGATAAAGTCCTTCAGAATATAATATTGTTTCAGCTATTTCGTTTGGCTAACAAGTCACCTGAAGTACCTTTAATGAAGACAATAATAGAGGGTGGTGCCACTGTGCAGGTCACTGCCCAGGAGTCTGACACTGATGAGGAGGATGATGAAAATGTGTACAATGTAAAGGTAACATGTTATAGAGGTATATAAATGTTTATTTTGAAATAGGAATAATCCTATGGCCAAAGATGGACGAAGACTGGTGAAGGTTCCATTGTAGGCTTTAGGTGCACCAGTTTAGCTATTATAATAGACAAGGTTTCTACAGTCTATTAATCACATTGTGTCTATAGATATGGCATCACCTATTCACATGGTGCTACTCCCTGTGCATTTGATATTATAATATGTATACAGTACACCCTTATAAAGTCCTGCAATCATTTATTATTTTCCAATTTCTTCTAAATCATTTGTAGTAAAGTGATCCATTTTATTGCACCAGTTTTAATACATGTTTGTAAAACATTAAAGTTGATTGAAATAAAAGAAAATTCTATTTTTTTTTTATTGAAAGTCATCATCATCAAAATATCAACATTTTTATTGTCCTACTGTTTTAACCAGGTCTCCTTACAGATTATGAGAGATTACAAAGTTAATAAATATCTTATTTGATTATACCATTAAAATAGGTGCTTTGGTAGGTCGGTTGCATAGTTCCAAAAAGTGAAACCAGCTAGAAGCACTATTGGAACGCCTGTAAAAAAATAACAAGATTACAAGATTATTCTTAGTTGACAATACTATTTTCAATAGATATGGGAATAATGCAGTTTGATGTGTAAGAATAGTTGCCTGGTTATTTTTAGGCACTCTATATGCACTGTAATAATTGTGCACTGCACATAGTGTGCTTAAAAAGGAGTAAAAAAATATTGCTTTGTATATCATATACATGTATCCCTATACATCAATATAGATTAAGATTGGCATACAAATAGCAAATAAGCCAGACTCACCATCATTGTTACTGATCTATGGGTACAAAATAATTATAACTTACAAGAATATACTTAAACAATTCCCCTTTTCAGCTATATATTTTTAATAAGATTAATAATTCGGCAGATTGGCGATGGTTCTGATGATGGATTAAAAAGTGCTCGAGTTAAAGTTATAACAGCTACTGGCAAGCAAGATAAAGGAAAAGCTAAACGGGGGAAAGGTAATAATAGATAATATTGTCCTTGTTATACTTTAATGCTGTGAATCCCAAAGTTGACTTGTGGTTGACTGGACCAGATAGGTCGCAACCTATCTCTTAAAAAAATACAAATGTGGGACTCGCCTATTGCTGTCGCTCGCGGCCCACCAGTAAGTAGGTTGCGACCCATGATTTGGAAATGCTACTTTACTTTTACTACGTAATTTGTTTAGGTATATCAATGTGATATCGATTTCAATTTGCGTGTGTTCATAGCTTATAACAATTTACCTACACAACAATTTATTTTTACGCATGCAGTAGCGAATTTTGTTTTTTCATTCTAAACTGTGTACGTATTTGCTCTCCGTTTTTTGGTACAAATTAGTGTTAAGACAGTATTTATCGCATCTTATTAATATCCCGTTGTAAAAAAATATAGCAATTATTTATGTTATACTTAAACAATAGAAATGTAGGGTTCTAAATAATTTTCATAAAACACGTCACTTGTAGCAACCGCAAATTGCCAAACAATGCCGAGCATATTGTTCATGCTCTTTTGAATGGTACTGATGTTTCAGATAATTTAATTTTGAGTCCTCCAAAAACATCAATAGCCTAATTTGAAGTACATACAGCTACACATCAAGCTGTACATTACCAGTTTAGACTGACCTGCCATTATAAAAGTTTTCCGCCCAATACAATTCCAGCCTATACTGGTTTTTTATAGCTTGATGTGTAGCGCTCCGTGTATACAAATATCAAATTGAACCATATCACTCTTCTTAAAACGTTCACCTGTTAAAACCAGGCTCTTATCAAAAATGGAACAGGTGAAACATTATACACACATATTGTAATTTACATAATAAATAATTAAATACTATTTTGACGTCAATTACAGACTGATGATTTTATTTAGAATAAAACATTAATGATCAATTGCACTGTTTTCAATATATAGTATAAATGGAAGTCTAATAAAAAACACAGGTAGAAAAAGGATTGGTGGCTTGGCTTCATATTTTTTTGTCATTGTGTTATCACAATGCATCTTTATTATTGAAACAGTAACAATATTTGCTTGATGGAAAGAAAACTTAATTACTATTTGTGTATTAGAAACTCCTAATAACATTATATTAATATAAAAATATTATGAGATATATATATAAGTTGAAGTACAATGTATGAGGTTCAAGTGAGTGACAAAATCTGAACCATCCTCAGTATTTATGAGTAGTTTGAGTACCTTGTGGTGCAGATCTGGAGGCAACCGATAGGACCGAGTCGGATATAAACCAAGGGCCAGACCCAGAAAACCAGGAAAAATGGCCTTGTGATCAGTGTGAGTGTGCATATCCCGTGGAGCAGCTGCTTAAGATGCACAGATTACAGAAACATGGCAAGCAGAGCATACCATGTAAACTATGTGAATTGTAAGTTGTTTTTATGGCTTAGTAATAATGTTCTGAGAAATTCTTTGTACGACATTCCTACGTATTTTTTCATTGACATATTTTGAATGGATTAAAGCTAGCTTTGCAAGTGAATATTTACAAAATCAATCATTTCGTTTCAGGACCTTCACGAATGCTTGTGACGCATTGGCGCATCAACTGACTCATGCTGAAGAATTTAAATTTCAATGTGTCGCTTGTGGAAATGGGTTTACTCGGCTGAAGATGCTCAAAAAACATGAAAAGGTATTTAACTCTCACTATTATATATCTATTGCCAGACTTATCTATTGATGATATCTCCAAATAGCTGTTTAATTTCAGACGGTGCATCCAGATTTGGTGCAACAGGCGTGTGCAAACTGTCCAGCTACGTTCTTGTCAATAGATGAGCTAGAAGCACATAAGACAAAACATTCTAACCCTGCAGGAAAAATATTTGTCTGTAATATATGTAAAAAAAGGTGCGACATAATCCATAACATATGTTATGATACTGTGAATTTGTTTTTTACAAGTTTGTTTTTTTTTTTTTTCATGTTTCACAGGTTCCATGAAAAGGCGATCTTGCAGAAACATGTAGAAAAAATGCACAACCGAAAACCACCGCGTTCCTGTAAATACGGCTCATCGCGTGAGTCCAAGAGAAGATATCACCAAAAATACTTGATCATTAACTAACCACTTAGCAAATATAATAACTATTTAAAATGAGCTATGAACATGCGTACTTTTAGGGGCCCGTTTCGTAATTCTGATTCTTTAAAATTGTTACTAACACTTTTAGGAAGGAACAAGTCTGCCAAGGGATTTAAAAATGGTTGATGAGTTTTTTTATATTTTAGGTTTTCCTTCGACTGCAAAATTATCAAGGCATGATCGAACGCATGCTGGGGGCAAGACCTATCCATGCAAGTACTGCAATAAGAGCTTTGTCAAGTCCCACCACCTCACAAGGTAAAGAACTTATGTACTGCTTCAACTTTTTAAAGTTGTTCTTATCGTCCACAAGACAAGCAACATTTCAAAATATTATATTTAGTAATTTAAATTTAAATGATATATCCGTCGCAATATTCTAAAATTATGAAATGAACACTAATAAAACAAATAACCTAATTAATTAAAAACAATAAAATCATACCTACTACATAACTTAGAATTTTTCTGCAATAATAGACCAATGTTGTAATTATGAATCATTTATCACAGACATCTTCGTCTGAAACACCGTGAGAATATACGTACTTGTCGGGGTCCGTTTGGAGAAAGCGACCAGTACCGATGTGAACAATGTGAAGACAGTTTCGCCACGCAGGACGAACTTATATACCACTCCGCTATCCACGCTACCCAGAATCTCATCTGTCCCCTGTGTCAAGAAAAGTTCGAAGATGTGGACGCAGTCACGTCTCATATTAAATCACATGTTAATGGTATGTTATCACAAATAAAAGGAAGCATTGCTGTACATTATTTTGGTAAACCTCTACCAACTCTTCCAGAACGTATCCTTTGCGTCACTAATGTGACAATGCGATTGTTAGCAATAATAATTATGTAAACTTTTTGTTAAAAATCCCGTAGGCACGGAGTTCATGTGTGACCTGTGTGAGTTGGTGTTTACATCCAAGGAGAAACTGGACATCCACATCAGTATTGCGCACGATGATGAAATACGTAGTGTACCGGTAAGAATATATTTAATGTATGTAGGATAAGGACTTCCGATGTTTACAGTTTTGGTACCAAAATCCCAATATATTTCGTATTCGTGAATTCTTGTGAAGTTCACAATCGGACATTATGCTTTATCGCCTTCGAACTGGTCCAACACATTACATCAATTTTAATGTCATCATAACTATAATTGTTTTTTTCTAAAAATGACCGGCGACAGATTAGATATAGAAAATGCAAAAACAGTAAGTATGTATGTATATTTAAAAACGTGGCCAACAGGTTCTTGTGATATTTATTTACTGTCTAATATTAAATTATTTTTCCTTAGGATCTACTTCAGGATGAATCATCAATGGAAATGGATGACGAGGATGAAGACGACACTGGCATGAATGGTGAGTAACCTAGATAACCGTAATATATTACACACATAATAATTGCACACATTTAGGATACTAACTTGAATATTTATAATTTTCAGTAAAAGAACTGGACGACCATATGGTGGTCGAAATAAAGAAGGCGAATGAATTCTTGGTAATTATAATTATTCTGCTCTAGTAATTACAATAAAGCTTAGAAAAGTATCCTTAATATCAATGACGATATTTTATTTTACTCCGCAGTTATCAAATACACAAGACGAATCTGAGGAAAAGCTTGACAACACTAATTCTGAAGGTAAGTTTGTGTGTTGAAATGCAATTTATATATTATTGCAATCATATAAAATTAATCAATAAAAAAATTTTTAGAGAGCGATTCAGATATGATTCTACCCGATCTAATGGCCGTGGATGCCATGGCAATAGCAAACAAACACTCTGGAAAAGTCACCCCAGAGAAAATGCCGGTAGGTGGAACGCCAATCGTCAAGCCCCCTACAACCCCACCTAAGAACATAAGCGAGGTTGACGGTCAGGTAAAAAAATGTTACCTAATGATGGGCTTGCCTTTAACTAACTATTAAAATAATGTTGATGAGTATCAGAATTTTAACCCTTCAAGTAACACAAACTCCAGACAATGCAAATGTTGCCCCCCCCCCCCCAGCCTTGTGTCCCCTTAAGAGATTTATTATCTCTATGTATATTTCTACCTTTACTGTCCATACATTTACATAACTAACACAAACTTAATTATATACTTTTATCAAAACCTGTTGCCTTTTTTAAAGTGTATATTATGTCCAATATATTAACTGCGCTGTGGGTTACAATATTGCTAAAATAATATCTTCTTATATTAGTTCTAAGTTCTTATATTGTAAATGTAACTGTTCCTATATTATATTTTTTTAAAACTGTTTTAATTTGCTTCAGAAATTTATTTACTTTTTCGTTTTACAGACTGCAAGTATCCTTAGGAAAGCCGAAGAAATAAAAAAAAAGGTACAGCAGCCCACACAGGAACTAGGTTAGTAAATCATAATATTAACAAATTAAGTACTGTTACAGTTCTGTAGTCAAGTATTTATATCTAAAATATATTTTAACAGTTGCTGAGAAAAGGGACAAGAATGAAAAGAACAATATTAAGACAGAAAATAGTAACAGTGTTGGTGCCAACGATAAGTCACTGCGTTTATTAGAAAAAGAATTACAAGAACTGAAAAGGGTAAGTAAAATTAAAATACATTATTGTTTAATTGGCCGCTCGTACACACGCCTACACATCAAGCTATACAAAACCAGTTTAGACTGACCTCCCATTGTAAACATTTTCCGCACAATTCTAGGCCAGCCTATACTGGCTTTGAATAGCTTGATGTCTAGCCGTGCGTACCAGTCAGCAAGCGACATAAAAAATTTAACATAGAACGTCGTGACGGTCTACAGTCGTTTAATTAATCTTTAATTAATGTACCAAACTTTATTTCAGACGAATATCCGCAGCGAAGTTGCAAAAACTCCTGTAAAACCCTTAGAGTCTGTAAGAAGCAGACGAACACAGATACATACTTCAACACCTAAATTGAGGTGAGTTAATTTCAAAGAAAAAATATTCTGCGCATACTTTATTAATATTATTTTACTTTTTGAACTTTAAATAAATTACTTTATTTTTTATTTTGAAAATACTTGTATATTATCGTAAAATTACTTTCGAATTACAGAACTGCCGTTGAAGAAAAGAAAACGCAAACAGTAGCAGTAAAGTCGCCGGCTGTTGAAAAGAAATTACCTGAACGTCGCGTTGTCACCAAAGAGAACAAAGAACCCAAAGAAAGTAAGGAGACTAAAGCGAATAACGTAAGCGCTAAGGAAGACAAGGAAAAAGAAGCCAAGGAAAAGGAGACGCCGAAGGTAAGCCGCCTGTAACACGCTCCCCTCCGCTTTTGTCATACGCTAAGCAAGGTCCGTTTCTTCAAAAAACTTTAAAAATTATACAATATCTTAACTTTGAATTCCTCGTGATACTAGTGATCTCAAGCGCGACTACTACGTTAGAGGTCGAGCAAGGTGTTATTGAGTTTTCCTATGAAATTCTTTGTAGCAGCTAAGACTCCGGATTTGTGCCCGGTTAATGGCAATAGGCTCGTCCCCTATTACATCGGAAAACATACCGGCGAAGCGTAGGTGTATATAAGTACACTTTTGTCTAAAACAGGCATGATGGTGTGTTATGTAATGTTTCTGTCCCCGCCCAAGCACACTTATTTCATAACTAAAAGTAACCGACTTCTTTTTTATTAATGTAGTTAACATTCATTATATTCTCTTTCAGAGTATAGTCAAAAATGGAAGTGATAGAAGCGTTCCTGAAGAAGGTATTCGCCGATCTACGAGACCCTCTAAAATTAAGGATTATGCAAAGATGATACGGGATAGGTAAGATTCGTAATAAGTTTTCCAGTTAATTTATTACATACCAACCTTGAACCTGTCTTAAACGTATTTATATTGAATCTATTGACATTGTTTGCCAATTCCTTCTCTGTTCGACGTTAACATCGCTCAAACAGCCAATGGTCTTTGCAGTCCATAATAATAATCATTTTTATACAGGTCCCAGGATTCCGACGACAATTACGATACAGATGACACTGACGATGAAGAATATAAAGAGACCGATAAAAATGTTGAGGTAAGATAATAATACGTTATGATTTCAATATTTATATACTGTGTTCTGTGTTATCGAATGCCCTAAACGCATCAAGAAGGTAAAATGTACCCAAATTCCAAAGTTCATTAGGTGTCTTGGTACTAAATTGGGCAAACATACCACTTGGGTGTCTTCAAGACGAGAGTGTTTTCTTCTAGGCAAGTGCGCTCCATCGTAGACCACATTGTTGCTTACCACCGGGCGAGTTGTGGTCAAGCGCATGCCCTATCTATGATAATAAAAAAAGAAATAATTATGTTGCAGATTAAACCAAGGGCACGTAGAGCTAGTGTGAAAACTCCGGCCCCGAAACCAGCACCAGCACCTGCCACGGCCACACCCGCGCCCGCGCCCAGGAAGCGGGGACGACCACGAAAGGAGCCTGTTGTGTTAGTATTATATGATACTCTTGATTCATATTATAATTATCATAGTTTGGGTATTATAATTATTGATAAAAACCACTGATGTCGATTCTGAACAAAATACCTTAAGGTCGTGCGGGTATTATATTACACGTATTATGATGTAGTTTCATGTATATTTATATATCTATACTATAAAGTATACCACCACAAAGGAAACATAACTTCTCGATATTGGCCTTGTACATTAAATTAATGCAACAATCAATTTATTTTTACCGGCTGATCCAGCGCCCCCAAGATACGGAAAGAAGAAGTCGAAGATGAAGAGGATAACATTTCAGAAATTGACAAAGACAAATCGAAGAGTGCTGCTGTACCCGAGAAAGAGCAAGAAACGAAGGTTAAGGAAACTAAGGACATCATATCAGAAGCAACGGTGAGTTGCTGCACACTCAGGATATAGGGCTAGTACAATTTTAGCTAGCTAGTACAGTAAGGTTTAATGTTTTTCATTTTAATTTAATATTTCAGGAGAGCAACAAATCAATACCTGAACAAAAGCCTGCCACGCTGGTTTCGCCCACTGGGCAAACTTTGAAGAAAGTAAGGGTATCATACTTATTAAATTAGGGTCTCCTTAAAAGCGATAAGTAAGATTGTAGCAATATTCATCATTCTTATAATTTATTAAAGTATAATTTAAGCGGCGGTAGCCTAATGGCTAGGACGTCGGACTTGCGATCATGTGGTTGCCGGTTCGTAACTCACCCATTGCACTACCGACGTGAACCCACTCGTAATACAAGCATTTAGCTTAGTACGAGGGGTTAACAAGAATACTAAATATGAATGAATAATGTATTTTAGGAATTTAACGCATAACTGTCAAATACACACCATTTTAATCATCAAAAATTATTTACAGATTCCCATCAAATCTCTACCACCTGGAGTAAAACCGCTGCCTTTACCCGTAAATGCAAGAAGTAAGTAATTTATAACTGTAATTGAAGTTCAGAGTGAAGAAGTGAAATTGAATTATTATATTAGTAGTTACTTATTATATTTAACGATTACTTGTTTGTTTCGTTCGACAGCTATAACTGGAGGTGAGGTATGCGAGATGCAAATCGGTAAGAAGGTGGTGAAAGTACAGAAAATAGTTATGACAAAAGCCGAAGTAGAGGCTATGGCGAAAAAAGGCCTTGTAGAAATGAAGGTAAACACTATTTTTTATCACATCACACTTGCGCAGTTTTTTTTCTAATATTTATTATCTTCAATTTTTGTTTGTTATTGTAGGATGGTACCATGGTGCTGAAGCAGGGTATCAAGCTCCCCACTGTAGATTCAACATCATTAAAAACGAGTCTAGTTGGAGAAGGTAAGTATCATCATCATAATTTGTCTCTGCCACCCTAAGGTCGACTGGTAGAAATTAATGCCATATTTTTTTTTCTATTTATCTATGTAGTGTAGCGGTAGCCCAAATAAAAGTCTTATTAAACCAAACTTTTCTCCACAGATGCAAGTAAGGAATCTCCTAGTAAAAAAGACAAAGCTGCGCCGACGCGATGCGACTTTGGTGAAGATTTGTGAGCTGTTGTGCATACAATAATAGTCGTTTTGTTTATGCTATCCCTAATTTAATCTATTAGGAAAACACACGAGTGTAATTTTTATAAATATTTAAGATAGTGTTAAACACCACTGTATTTTTTTTATCAAATAATTTCTCATAGGTTTATATTACTGTGTAAGATATTTTAATGCAATAATAAATCGGTTCCACTAGCGTTGTTCTACTTCCAATGATCTTAATATTTTACAATATGTATTTGTGCTTCTTTTTACAACAATCACCATAAAATGTTTAATATTTACCTAAGTGAATTTTAAGAGTTCAATTACACAATGCGTTAAGTATAATGATTATAATTATAATAAATACCTATACGGCAAGTACCAAGTGTTTTTGAATTATTTCATTCCTTGAACTAGTGGCAATTTTATTTTCAAGTCCTTAGAAACAATGGTTTGGCTGTAAAGAAGGTAGTATAGGCTAAAGTTTGTTTAATTGTTGAAATATTACGAAATACATGGACCCCTGTTGAAAAACATGTCTAGGCGTAGTCTAGTCTCCAAGACTCCCATGTCAGCCTATCGCATACAATATACGCAAAGCCTCTCATTGCACGGATAGCTTGGACGTGAGTTCAGCTTGAAATGGAAATTGTTATGATACTTTTGTAAGTTTTATGAATGGTAAACCATTAATAATACTTACAAAAATATCATAGTAGTAAGTAGGTAATACATAGTAAAGAATATGTAATAGGCTACCTCATTGGTCCTAAGCGCGACTGCAACGCTAAATATGCTGGACTCAATTCCCAAGTCGAACAGGGGCTTTTCTCGCAGTAGCAGCTCGAAGTTTGGATGTATGCCCGGTGAATGGCAATAGGCCCGCCTTCCCTCATGAACTGTGAGTGTACATTATTAGTACAGTCGCCAGCAGGTCAAGGTATACAAAACTGTCAAATTTCTCCAAATGATTTTAGACCTTAAAATGTTGAAGATAAAGTTCAAAAACAACAGAAAATTTTACATTTTGTGGTAACTTTATGTGCTGGCGACCGTACCTAGACCTCTGCAACCTTTAGGGGTGATGATGTGTAAGTAATAATGCCAAATTCAGCTCAGAGCCTGCGAGTCTAATAAATAAAACGCTACAAAGGCGGCTACCTATGTTCCTACCCTTATGTTAGGGCGTAAGAGTACTCACTCGTAAAAAGTTTACGAACAGTCCAGATTAATGTTGTAAAAAACATTAATTGTATATTCAATGAGTAAGTGCACCTTGGCATGATCGCATGCAATCTGTAATATTATGTGTCGCACGCACAATACAAAAATAAATTATCTGTTCGCTGCCTGCGATAAAGTTAGTTCTCTTTTTCACCGCATTTCTAAAGTGAACAGAAAATGTATTGCGCTACTTAACAATAGGTGGCGTTATAACTAAAAAATATTGAAAAAGATGTCGCTAGTGTAGAATGCTTACCGCGCTTTTCAACAAAGCCAGAATCCCAGAAGGCGGCTGGTTCAAACCATTATTCAAACGAGATCAAAATCGCGCGACACCCGTTGGTGGCACACGACGTACCGAAATACCGGAATAATAAAACTTTATAGTTTTAACACTTATCCAGAATATTTACAATTAGTTCTGACATTAAATCCGATAAGTGTAGTGAATAGCGCCGTTTACTGCGTGAGTTTGGAGTGCATCTGCAAAACTTCTGGACTTCTTTGATTTAAGCTATGTAAGTCAATAATATCTTTAACTATATCATTATTAATTTATTTCATCAAAATTAATTTTCAGGACTGTAGTAGTCCAATAGTTTTATCTTTTTTAATATTTCTTAAAGAATTATGATCTACTCAAAATTATACTTCGGTTTCATCGTAATTTCCGCGGCTAATTTTGTAATAAATTGAAAAGAGGCCTGTTAAAAAAATATATATATTTATTGGGAAAAGATTTTATACTGACATAAAAACACTTTACGAATTTTATCTCGTTACATTGACATTAAGTTTCGGAGTCTTTTAAAAATAATTGTAAGTAAATTACCTATTGAAATTTCGACATTTAAACTAGGTCTGAGCTAAAATAAAATAACTTTTAACAAAAGACCCACTCAAAATAAACTCACTGACTTCCGAAACTGTTTCGGAAACATTTTATTTATTTTAATAGGAAAACCAACAGCTACAAAAAATTAAATAAACTGAGGGAATAAACAACAATTAAAGGTCTTCACGAATAATAGTAGAAATTGAAACAAACTTTAGGAACACTCAATAGCAGACAAATATGATCACTTAATGACTATGATACTTAATTACAATTAGTTATTGAAAAAACTTAAGGTTAAGCACTTTCCTTGCCATACCGCTTTTCATAACAAATGGGTCAAGTGACGATTCTTTGCATATTTTATTAAAATCACTACATACTTTTGTTAAAAGTTATTTTATTTCAACTTTTTTAATTTGAAGAGTTCCG
The DNA here is from genome assembly GCA_958496365.1 of Subacronicta megacephala. NCBI lineage: Eukaryota > Metazoa > Arthropoda > Insecta > Lepidoptera > Noctuidae > Subacronicta > Subacronicta megacephala. The sequence continues at coordinate 8,044,090 of OY292516.1, read as the reverse complement.
TCGCCTGTCCTATCCTGTTAAAAGAAATTTAAATGGGACCATTTCGGAAGAAAAATAATTTTGTAAATCTGACAATATATGACGGTTTTGTGCCCGAACATACATAAAAGAATATAAACATCCTAATTGATTATCTCCTCCTTTTTGAAGTCGGTTAAAAAACCAGGTACCACATGTAAAAATAAAAGCACAAAAAATCTAAATTTTCAAAGATCCTGTTTGTTCTTAGTGTGACGCGAGTTTTGTGTACTCACAACTTCATAATTTTCACAATTGATAAATTGGATAAGATAAGATATGACCGTTAAAGTGCTAGTGATACCTATTTTTGTTTGTTTGGTTTACTAACAGTTCCTTTTTACTTCGCAATCTTGTACATACCTACTCACTTCAATAGAATTAATTAATATAAAAAACTTCCATAAAAAGAACTTGTATAGTTAATAAACTTTATTCAAATTCGGTTGAAGAACCTATTTCCTAAATTTTTCTCTAAGAAGATATCTTACTACTCTATATGGAGTAATATAAGTACCTACCTACCCATTGGTGGGTAGCAGCAACTTAGAACTCTTACGTTTACTGTCGTAGGGTAGCTCTAATCCAAGCGTATCTAAATGATTGTTCAATAAAATCTTTTCTAGAAAAAAAAAGCACTGCTTGGTTGCACTGTCCCCGAATCCGATGTCTAAGCATGTAACCTATAGACATAGTGTAATAAAATAAATACACTATGCTATAGATCAGGTTGAGACTTAACTTTTAATAAGCATACCTGAAGCTAAGTTGTCAATATTCAAGCTAAATCGACTCTATACGTCCGATTCAATCCTCCGACCGCAGATAAGGGTCTCTACACTCAAGAAAACATTGGTCCTTCAACATTTTTATAGAAAACTAAAATCAATCTGATAGGTATCTTAAATTAGTTTAAATACCTGTTCAAATACCTACATTATAAATTAAACTATGCTTACAATTTTATTCGCCATACTGATATAGGATTTACTAAAGCGCGCCTTAGTGGTGTTGAGAAGGAAACTCATTTCCGGCGATTAACTTTATAGGTACGTTGATATCTACATATTAAATTACGAAAAAAAGTGTGAACGAAGTATAGAATCGGCATTTTTATTTTCTAAACTTTACTAATCTGTCACTTGATAAGGTTCTATCGATGTGATTTGACTCGCTTCTCCTATAAAAAAGCACATATAATAAGGTACATTGAAAAACTTCTTCAGGTATAATATATTTGCCATTCATTGTCATTGAGACATGAAAATCGTGAGGTAATTGACAATAAAATATACAATGTCAACACAGCTCAGCAGTTATCACGGTGGTGCTACGTGTAGCGTTGTGGCCGAAACTTGCTAAATGATTAGACATGGTTCCAAGCAGGAAGCTGGGCACAATGTCACTAGTCGATAACTAAATAGGTATTTATTTCATCACATGTTTAACCTGCTCAGAGTATTTACATATATGTCCACCATTTTTAAACAGGGTAGGTAGTTAGGTACAGCAGGAATAACTCTCTATTTTTTAAACAAATAAAATTTAAGTCTTTCCTGAAAGAAGAAAAGTTCTGTAATATACCTAAGGTAAATGCCACTGAAACACAGAAATTTCCGTGAGCCAGACACAGTATACGTAGTAAAAAAATTGCTTTCGACTTAGAAGGTCGTGTTAGTAGTTTTGGTTTTTTCCAGTTTCCAACGATTGCCACTCATTCAGCTAACTTTTTTTTTTCGTTTCTCTGATACATATGTAATTTATTATACCTTCCAAATCCTCTTACTCAATATAATACTCATACGTTCGGAATTAGTAGTATTTCGTTTGTCGTTCTTTTTAATGCGGGTTTTTTCTTTGAAATATTGTATCCAAAACATTATTTTAGTATTAAATTGTTTTCTGGAATCATTGAATGCGGAAATAGTTATTTGTGCAACAAGAGAGCAAAGTAGTTTTTTTGCTGCGAGTGCTGATTTTGAATCCTGAGCAAGCGAACTTTAGAAAATGAGCAAAATCGCATTTTGCTCACTGATTTCAGGCAGCAAAACCTACATGTTTGAGCTACTGAAGTGAAAACAAAATTGTATAGGTAATAAAAGATTATACTTAAACTACCCGTATTTAGCAAGCTACGTACTTACATGGGATTATAATGATAATGATTTGCATAGTTCCTTATTTAATAAAATAACAATTATAACGTCATCGTAATTATTTTAAAGTTTAATGTACCCTACCTACCCTTAATTACATTTTCATCAAACAAAACCTTGATGACTTTAAATCAAGATAGTCTTACTAAACGAACCTCTAGTTGATTGTTGTAGAAGAGCCGAATTTAATCAAATACTAGCTGTGCCCCGCGGTTTCATCTGCTTGACAATGCTCTCAGCATTAAAGATGCTATATCTACTTATAGCCTTCCTCATAAATGTGGCTAGCATATACTTCCAAAAAACTTTTATCAAATCCGACTGGTAGTTTCCGTGATTGAACAAACAAACTCTAGCTTTATTATATTAGAATAGCATTCAGGTTTACCTAAGAAAGTAAAATTTTGGCTTCTGTAATAAGTACTTAATGCCTTACAAATTAGTTACGTTGGTTCAAAAAACTCGTTGCGAAATAAACCAGTAGGTTACAGTTTGTTCGAAATAAGTAAGCTGATCGGAAGTCGTCTGCAAGTGGTTAAGAAGTGGTAAATTTTAATAGAAAGAGTCTGTGTAAAGATAATTAGAGTCGTATATGTTTCACATTTCTAATTATTTTGTTTACTCATTTTGATATTTATGTATTAAACCACTTAATTAAACGATTTTATCACCGCGGTAGTTCGGAACGGCTAACTTCCGATCGGCTTACTTATTTCGAACAAACTGTACAAGTTAATTATAACAAGACGTTCTTTAACTGTTTTTTTTTCTCGTAGGCCAGTTCAGAAATATGGCGACAATTTAACCGAACTATATTTATTCCAAACTAAAGACAAGATTAAATCTTACAAACGTAGAGTTCGAAACGTAGGGTTCGTAGCGTTAGAGAGTTCGTAGCTCGTAGTCACGGTTAGCGGATGTAAGACAGGCGTTGATTTCCAAGACTGCATGGAATCAATCAGAAGCCTTATAGAGAAATGATGGATGTTATTTCAAGCTAATTAAATGGCTATAACTTAGCTTGTCGTTTTAATTATGTCACATGAATAAACAAAGCATCAACTCAGCAAAACATATGTTACGAACGATGACCATATGTGTGATCCTTATAGTCTTAACATTCGTTACTGATGGTGACAGCTACTGCCCGCCGATTGGCCGTGGCACGCTTGTGAGAACTACTCGTGATTTGACAACTGTGACGAACTCCGTGCAAAGCGAGTGAATTCGTCAACGACGTTTACGATCACCATGGAGAATCATCCTTTTCAGATGGATCACGCCTCTGTCGCCTCTACGGCTTCATTCATTATAATAATGTGTAAATGGCAATTATTTCTACATTTGCTTTGCTTTACGAGCAGTTGGAATGCTAAGATTTTTAAAATAATTCACTTTAAGTATGTACTGGGCAATTGAAATATGTAATGTCCCTTATTGTAAGGGTTCTGAAGAAATAATTTTATTGTTAAAAATAGTTCTATTGAAGTTTAAGTATATGGATTTCTAAATATAGATTAAAACAAATTGCCGCATGTATGAAAGATCGATTTTGCAGATTTTTTGTGTTCGTAATTGTCAAGACAGACCAGTGGCGTAGCGTGGGTCACTAGCACCCGGTGCGGATCCCGAATTTGCCGCCTTTTCATTTTTTTAATGAATAACAGTGGCGGATTTACCAATAGGCTGAGTAGGCTGGAGCCTAGGGCAGATTAGATGGCAGGGTAGATTTGAGGGGGCGGCAAGTTTTGGAAAATAAATGACAACTTACTGAATAATAAAAAAATACCTAAATGTTATTAGTGTGAGTGGATTCACAATTTAATCAACATGTAACGTGTTTCACCACATTTTTTTAAAACAAACCTCACTTAAATATCGGAAATTATTGTATGATTTGGGATTGTCAGCGGAATACGATCCTTTTTTATTTGGGAATCAACGATCAGGGAGTGCCAGTTACATATCAAGCACCGTTAGCGAAACCAACAAAACTTTTCGCTTTTTAAGTGTTTTATTCTGCGCATTCCTGAAATTGAGAGGGGTGTCTCTCGCGAACGCAACAATGTTACACAATTGTCGCTGTCTCTACCCCTCACGATGCGAACGCCTGCCCGAGAGGTGAAAGAACAATATATTTGCAACATTTTCGCGCGTATTTCTTGTTCCAAAATTTGGAGACTACTCTTTTGATATAGTTATTACGTTTTTTTTTCTGTACAAGTATATTCATTATATTATCTGGGTTCCCCATGAGTTACAATGGTTCTGTATCGACACTTTATCTTGAAATAATAGCACGAAGTTGAGTCGGTTTCATAGAAAATTACCAATCTTTGAGCTCGTGTAACTTTTTAACTGTTTACATATTTAAATGAAGTTCTACGTTCAAGGAACACGTATTCTAATGATATTGCAAAATTTCAAAGACTTTCATTGGTTAACATTCAAGATAGGATAAAAATAAATTTAATACTGAAAAGGCGTGACGATTCAGTAGCTGCAGTTGCCAATGAATTAAAAGGATGGACAGAATAAGACACTTAAAAAGCAAAAGGTTTTGTTAGTTTCGCTAACGGTGTTTGATATGTAGGTAACTGGAAATCCCTGATCCTTAATTCCCAAATCATTGAAGGATTTAGGGTAAAAAACAATTTATCTCGATTTCCGGCAAAATTACAAGAGTGTTATGGAAAAAAGTTAAATGGCAAAGTTGTAGGTACTAAAGAGATCTACAACTTTTGTATCTACACTTTCACATGCCCGCAAAATTTATGTGAAAAATTCAAATAACCAAGCTTTGGTTCTTTTTTTTTTCTCGACATTTGGTGAAAACTTATCTTCTTATGTCCCAAACACACTGTGTTTTTTTTTTCTTATTTTGACTTAATATTGAAAAAGCAGCCTTATTTTCAATCGAAAATTCTCACGTTACAATATCAGTTTTTTTTTTAAGTCTGTGAAGAAGACGCATGTTCGAATCCTGTCCGCAGTCAAATTTTTCCTTCACAAAAATAAGTGAGATATGATTTTAAATAACCCTCCTTCTGGCGCAGTCGGGTAAAAATATTTATGAGGTGTAACACATTAGACGTTGACTAAATTGCGAGTGTATCTAATAAAATGAGGTGTAACTATACTTTTTAAGACAAAAAAATATGTAATCTATTCTTTCGGTCTATTATGCGGTCGGCCATCGCTGTATTAAAGCATACCATACCCCATCTTTTTTGCTTTTCACAACTCAGAATTAGACCCAAAACTATTTCTTGTGTACCTAATCGTTTAATAAATCCTTGGTTGTTTAAATAAATTAGGAACTGACATATTGATTTCCTATTCACAAACATAAGGAAAAAGTGGTTGAAGGAAGGCAAAATTGAAGACCAACAAAGAAAAATGTAATAAATTGTGTACTACAGTATTAAATTGCAGAGGTCAGTAGGGGCGGCAGTATTTGTATAGCCTACTGGCGGCAAATCTCTAAATCCGCCACTGATGAATAACTAAAAATAAAATTAGGGCATGATTAAACTAAACTGAAAAGTATACAAATATTCTCACAAAAAAACATTTTTTTTTCCACTCGTGAAATGCCGCCCCCTCTAAAGTGCCGCCCGGTGCGGACCGCACCCGCCGCCCCCCCCACGCTACGCCACTGAGACAGACTGAAACTGTACAAAAGGATTTAATTTTGAAAATTTATTGATTTTGCGCAGTAAAAAAACTTGAAAGTCTAATAATAAAAAGCTAAGTATATTTATGCCGCTTTCAATCAAAATTAATTTTAAGCTTCTTAGATTTATTTTGATGATAGTTTGTAAATGTGCTTATGAATTTGATATGTTTACCTAAATATCGTGGACAGCGTCCATCATCTGGGGGTATTTTGTTTAACATTCGACCGAAACACAGTGAGTGACAGTTGTTACCCATACAAATATTTGCCAGTGTTTATCTTTCAGCTTGTAAAGATTACGAGTTACGACATACAGTATCAATCGGGGTGCCGCCTCATACATCATAATCTTGACGTAGGTAATAAACGTCACTTTTATATATTAGATAGTAAAAAGAAAAAAATATGTAAATTAACTATGCAAATTAGTGCGGGAGCTAGTAAAGGTGGGTTGCCAGCCGCAAAGTAGGTATATTAGGGGGAAATGCGGCCCGGATATCCGACAGTATGCATATTGCTTATGTATAAATTACAGGGTACTGAAACATATTACAGTTTTTTAACTTGAACTTGCAAAATATAAATATGTATCTATAGTTATATGTTCTGACCGTGTATTATGGTTAGCACTTATTTATTAAAGGCGTCGTTTTTTATTCCAGATTTGAAAAATTACAATTTACATGTCCGTTGTCAATTTGATGAACATTATTGACTTTATTAGAGTACCTAACCTATTGTAAGAGAGGTAGGTATTGATACACCGTGTTCTGAGGACATTTTAAGATCTAGGTACTTATTGTTTTATAGAAAACTAATCCGCGTTCCAAATGATATAAATATTTTGGAACTTTTGGATCTTTGGAACGCGCATAAAAATTCTTCGATACAAAATTAATAAAAATCTTTTACATATCTAATTTTTTTTTATATGTTTAAATCTTCAGCCATTTTATCCTACGTGGTAAAAGTCACATACTCACATAGATACTTAGACGTCTATAAATTCATACCCAAAAATCTCATTTATTAACAGAAATCACAGTAGATATTTATCAATGTTATTTGCAAAACATGACCCATTTAGGAAGTTTGGTTTTTTAAGCCGCTTATTGAAACTTTATGAAATTTGCGTCATTAGCGTTCATCGCATATAAGTAAATGAATCAATAGCGCAAACTTTAGACTATACCCTTACCCACCTACCTATTCAAAAGCATATAATCTTGAAATTATGATTGCGATACAAAGTTATCAGGTTTTTCTCCTTTATTAGGGCCAAACGTTGACAATGCAGTAAATTGATTACTTTATAATTAGTTAATTAGATGGTTTATAATTGAAAAATAGGTATTTCTGCTCCGGCCATTAGCAATCACGCGATGTCAACTGGACTTGTAAAATTAATTTATGTTATGGCGTAGAGGCTATTCAGGATATGAAATGAGGTAGGTAGGTAGGTACCTACAACATAAATATCTTACTGTCAGACATTGATACACACATATTGTTACACTTGATTGCTTTCGCGGTATTCGAAACCGAACTAGTCTCATACTGTGAGTAGGATTTTCAACCGAAAATAATACTCACCTTTATAAATACTTATTAAGTACTTATTTGAGAATTTCATCGAAATCAATTCTAGTTTTAGTTGAAGCATCAGATTATAATTATGTTCTAAACGAAGCCAGCGCAGCGCGGCCTTTCTTTCTTGGGAGTAACGACAAGCATAAAGATGATTCAGCATTTAAACCCGGTTTACGACAAAGTGTAATTGAAGCATAAAATACGTAATTGGCTATAAAATTCTGTAATACATCGGATTTATTCAGTTTTATCTTAAAAAATCCGTTTCTAGCTCCACTCTTCTCCTTTTTATCTGTAGAATTGATAAGTTGATTTTATCTAGTCTATCGTACTAGCTTGTTCATACACAATCAAAGCTTCAACGTCTTGGCTAAAATGTAATCTGAAAGCAGTCCGCTTCGGTTCACCTACTCCGAAAACGTTCGTAGAACCTTGACATTGGGAACGGAACCAGTTTACTGAGAGGTTGAATAAAAAAACCTGAGCTACGTAATTAATGAGACGTGAATCACGCAGTCTCATAGTTTTTTGTAGTATCTACTGTAATTACCGGTACATTCAAATATATATATTGACTCCCATTACGTGATGCAATCTAATTTATATCTAAAAACAACCAAATTATATTAAAATATGTATTGTAAATTTGACTAACGAGTCTTCAGAACGTCCGTTTTTCTAAATGGACCGTATATTCTCAGGGCTTGATGGAGCATTCCTCTTTCGGCACCAATTTTTTGAGCACCTAAGGTTCAGCACCTGAGCTATTCCACATACAGCAAAAATAGGTATATATTAGCACATTGAGCACCAAGCAAATATATCTATTGTTGCTGTAAGTGGAATAGCTTAGGAGCTCAAACCATAGGTGCTCAAAAAACTGGTGCCGGAAGAGGAATAGGTACTTACTCCAACATGATAACAAGGGTTTGTTACCTATTAAATCAACATTACCACCCTAATGTGGTTAAGAAGGCCTTTTCTACGATTATCATGTTGCGCTTGCGGAAAAACAAATGTTTGTGTGGCAGATATTTGTTTCAGTGGCTGTGGGTGTCTTAAGAAGACAATGCAAAACGTTTTGGCTAGGTATAATTTCGTACCTATCAATAATAAATATAAATACATGATAATATTATTTTTTATAATATATTATTTTTTTGTATAATAATCATCTAAAGTAAGTAAGTAAGTCTAGTCTAAGCACAGAACCAGGTATTATCTGTTCTGTGAGTCTAAGTATCTAATGTTTATTTTTATGCGCGGATAATCTTGACAGGAGCAGGAAGCCTTTTATGCTCGACAAGACGTTTGGTGTTTGGTCTGAAAACCTAATTAAACCTCTATTTTTTGTATAAAAAGAAAATTCTTTGATACTGAACACATAAGACAAGCTCGTTAAACAATCAAATGATAAAGCGTTACAGATACTGAAGGCAATTATTTGCTTGCCCACATCTTAAGATAACTTACTTCTCACATATTTGTTATGTCCAATAGGTACGCGCTATGTACTTTGACTCACTTACAAATCGCTTCTTCGTTTTGATGTACATAATGTAATATGTCTTTCAATATAAATATTTTTGTACTAGTCGTAAGTACCACTTCAAACCTTAATACTATACCTAATGGAATACAGAATTTCTAAACTATTGCAATCTAACAGATACTCACGAGCCTATCTTTAGTAAGTACCTAATACGGACCGAAAGTATAGTAACTTCTTATTAATCTGTGCCGAAAGGCTTGAGGGCACTTATAAAAACCCGAAATATTTCATTTCTTGTACAAAGGCTTTGTAACAATCAGAGCGTATCCGAATAACAAAAAAGTTAATGGATATTGAACTTAGTAGCTTGTCTGTCCTTCTCAAACAAGTGTTATCGAAGAGAGACGTGTTTCTTCAAAAAGTTTTTTACTTATAAAATCACCGAGTCATGGGGGCTTACGGAGCGTAACCCCATCGTTTTCCTTCTCGGTTCTCGGGACGCAATTATTGCGGCCCGGAGCCACGGCCATTATTATCTCGGAGAATCAAAAAACACGCGAGTAGATACGTCCGTACCATAGATAATTGAGCCTAACTCGAGACGTCTGAACAAAATTATAATTATTTAAACAACACGCATTACACAAATGTGCTGCACATTTTTATTTTTATTTTTATTGCTGCTATTAATTTATTAGAATGAACATAAAAAATATGACCTATCTCCGGGATCATTTTATAAATTCTGGTCGAGGGTGATGGAATACTCATTTGTTACTTCATTAGGAAAAAACTATATTAAATATGTATTAAATTTTTGTCATCTTTATTTATTTAAATTAAAAATCAAAGTCTTAGTAAGTAAAGTACATACTTCTTTACAGTATAGACAGCCCCCGAAATGACCGCCCTTTTCTTTGGTAAACAATGAGATCATTTTACTCAGATTTTTTTTTTGTTTATAGATACGTACCTAGTAGGTATCTCAGGTACCTACGTAGATAAAATAACAATTATCGTAAATTGCAGTGTCCTTGAATACAAGTACTTAGTACCTTATAAATATTTCTACTAAAGCTTGCGTCATAACAATACCACAGTACACCTCATTTTATCCTGCAAACAACAAAAAATAAATTAATTCTGTTAACAAAATACTGCATTTCAATCTGAATAGGTAAAATACTTCTGTGGTAAAATCATCGGCATTATTAATTGACGTCAATAAAGTTAAACGTTACAACAACGAGTTTGATGATTATCTGCTAATCAGACGCACAAATATTTGATATTTAACTAATAACCGATAAGTTACATATTCACAGGTGTGGCTTTATAATGGCAAATGCCGACATTAATTATAACATTCCTTAATCTAAATCCAATTTATGGTATAATCGTGAAATATTTTTCGTGCCTCTTTAAATAATGATTGTGTAGGTAGCATACACGTATGACGTGATTTTATGTTGAGAATCGTGGACGTTATAAAGATCAGAATTTTAGTACCTTCTGCAATTTACCAGTAAGTAGATATAGGATGCAAGGATAAGGTCGTGTAATATTGTCATATGACTAGGTGGAAACAAAACAAAGAGGGCCATTAATCTCAGCCATCTTAATTATAAAGTTACGTACTTAATTATGTAATTGGAAGCAGGCTGATTCATTCCATACTAAGTTTACGCATCTGACCCTGCGAGCCTAAAATGAGTGCCCTTAAACTTTTAAAGTAAAGGATTGTGGCCGTGAATTTATTAATAAACAGGTTTGCAATTGGAGTTAAAAATGATAAACAGCATAAAAGCAAAAAGGAGGTAATTCACAAGACAGCTAAGCGGCGGTATAATGTGAAAAAAAAAACAACATCAATTTCTTACATTCTACGGACATGGACAGGAATCCGATGGCTATGGAAGACAATTACGGGTTTTAGCCGGTATGAGTCCAATATATACTTACTACACCTGTGGTAGGTGGCGGAGTAAACAGTTAAAATCCATAAAGATTTTCCGCATTATAAAAAAGGCGTTTCCATTTGACAAGGAAGATTGTATACAACAGTTTCAACAATATTCGCGTACTTATTAGTTAGGTAAACGAGGACTTCACTTGAATAAACGAAGAAAATCCATGAAATATTGATGTCCATATATGAAACTAAATAATTTGTAATGCATCCCACATGGCGGAGGCAAAGGTATCCTTCAATAAGCAAGGCTACATACGGGCAATGCGTAAACGATCATATTGATAGGTACATGCGCATCTTCGATCCTTAGACGACGACTAAGTACATAGGTACACAAAGGAATATTGACAAAACCTCGTCATGTATTTTATAACTTGTAACAAAATCGTTATTACCTAATAGGTAACGTGAGGTGGTAGGGCGACGATTCGTACCAACCAGTGTCAGATCCTTGAATGACGGAACGGATCCGGAAACAAACAGCCTGATGTTGTCATTCACTTACATTTTCTACATATACTTATAGGGGTCGAAATTGTGGTTGTAAATGTTTTACCCAACTTAAGTAGCATAAAAGACGTGTCCGCAAAGGGTAAGCAGAAGTTAAGGTAAGTAGTTACTTAATATAAATTAACGTTTGATTCGCCGGTATAATTCAGGTCCTATGTAAGCTGGCCGGTTTCCATTGATTGGGCATATACTTACAATCCTAAAACTTCGAACTGCTACTGAGAATTATATACAAAGAAAATCCCAATAACACTTTGCTCGATCTAGGAATCAAACCTAAGACGTCACTCTTAGCAGCCACACTTGCGACCTCTAGCTTAATGAAGCAGATACTTAATTTTTTTTCTCTGTTTGTAATAATAATTTAAAATCACATTTGTGAATTTTCCTTTTTGAGGTACGAATAGCCAGCCACCGTCGTGAACTATTCTAGCTAGGGCTAAATAACTATAATAGCTAAAGAAACTATTACAACCTTCTTAGAATGTTAGAATGGTCGAGGCGGTGTGCGTTGTCCGCGAGCAGTCACGTCAGACAGGCGCGCCGCGGTGCCTCCCCCGAGGGAAGCCGACGATTACCTCATTGCCATTTGTGGCGTTTGAATCCATTATTTACTATGTTCAAACTCGATAACTGGGCGTGTCTCCAGTGGCTTCCTAATGGATATTTTATATTAACAGACAACAAAATTAACATGACACTTTTAATCATGAGTCAGACAGACAATTTTGTAAGTTGACCACATAATTCGCGATATTTTATCTACAAAAGGAAACAAAAAATCCAATGAACCAGTATCAATTTTATTGGGGAAATACAAATAGTTATGACCACATAGGCAATCAACTTCAACTCTCTACAGCACAGCTAACTGTTTAAAACAAAAACAAAGAAAAGAAAGACCCCATTAGATGTACTACTTATGAAAACAGTTGATTATGAATTAAAAGAATCCCAAGTAAATCTTCTTGTCTTCCGTTCCTCCTTTACAACACAAACCACAACACATTCATCAATACTACAGTCGGAAGATACAATTTTATGTAAGCAAGGTGCTTACATAAAATTGTATCTTGCCCAATGTGGGCTTAAGATGAGTTATGGTCTGCAATTTGTCAGGTTTGATACTCCACATTGTTTCTATTTAGATTCTGGGACGGGATATAAAAAGAATATGACTAGGACCACTTGCCTTTCATCCCACGCAAGTTGTAACTAACCATTGAGGGAAGTGGATTATTGACTGTAGTGCTCGTAGGCGAAGATGGATTAACAAGCTGACCTGTGCACATGTTAAGAGTAGATCGCAAAGATTGAGCGAAATTATATATCATCATCAACTCATTACATCGTCCTACTGCTGGGCACGGGTCTCCTCTTAGAACGAAAGGATATATATATATAGCTATCGTGTACTATAGCCTAATCACCTACTTTAGCCTACCCGCTACTGTAGGTTGGCAGATTTCCTAACGATATATTCCTTCCCCGTTAAAGCGCATGATAATTAATTATTACCTAATACGTAATTATGTCTTCGAGAAGTCATAGGTGCGTGCCTTGGATTCAAGCCCTGACTTGGCAGTCCAATGGTCATAATATCAGTAGGCTATCACTGAGAAATTATAGGCCTAGTCATTATAGTGGACCACAAACACTAAAGTTGCTGGAGCTTATTTTTAACCCCCGGACGCAAAAACGACGGGGTGTTGTAAGTTTGACGTGTCAGGGTGTGTGTGTGTGTGTCTGTCTGTGGCATCATAGCTCCCGAACGGATGAACCGATTTTGATTGTTTTTTTTTGTTTAAAAGGTAAATTAGTCGGGAGTGTTCTTAGCTTTGTTTTATGAAAATCGGTCGAGATATAGGTAATGCAATTTTTTTTTTTTTTTTTTTTAATTTATTATTGAAATCGAGGAGGACAAACTACAGTTGTAATTGTAAGATAGACACAGTTGTAAAAAGCTGCCATTTTGCTTCATCATTCTTTGAAATACGATGACGCGACCACATCTGTCACGGCAAGCCTACCGGGCAGGCAGGCCGCAGTATCAGTTTTCCAATCTAGTTTCCTATTAAGTACATGTGGGTTATTTAAATATGATTCATTTAAATGATTACCTACACTATTCAGATAATATTTTCCATTCATTAGTAATTATCGCGTGCCTTTACTCACTAATCATGAAAAAATATACGATATTTCCTTTGTAATGTTTTGCATCCGATGTGTCATTTTTTTACCGTTTGTGCAGGTTTTTTCCTCGTTATTACAAAATCACGTTTTGAATAATTAAGTGTTTCTAGTAATGATTGCATGCGGGTAAAGGCCGCTGTGTCTGTGCTAGACTATTATGGCAACACGAAGGCTGTTCGATGCAAACAACCGATATTTCATCCTTAGGGACGAATTGTCATTCACTGGCTACTTCCTTGTGCTAACCAGTGACCATCATAAAACATATATACCTACTTTTTAATATTAACTAACCAATGCAATGCAAATTAATAAAAAGTCGCGTAAGGAATGTCTATAAGAAATTTGGTCCAATTAAGAATCGAAACGGTATTCTAAATGATTTGCCATGGCGTAAGTAATGTGACCCTGATAAGCTTATTACTGCTAATGCTGCGGTTATTACTTCATAAGCGGCGAAAATTACAATCAAGCGTTTTAATATAAGCGTTATAAATAAAGGCATGAGCGAGCTGCGTCAAAAGGATTAAAAATAACTTTTTCTTCAAACATTCCGTTATGATAACAGTATAATGATAACGTGTAATCAGTAGTGACGTATTTATCTTTCCAAATCTTAAAGTAAGATATGAACAAGATTGTCACATCGAATCTTAAAATTGCTAAGAAATCTCATAACATGCTTCAAGTAACGAGAATATCTCGCTTTCCATTGAGATACAATTTATTTAGGTAATTTCATATAATTATATCGATTGAAACAGGATTAAATAAATAGTAAAATATGTCTTGAAAAAATACTACGCTCCATCAATAGTAAAATAATATGTCTTAGAAAAAAATGCTAACGCTCCTATGAACTCCAATGATTACCTGCGAACCCCCTGTAGCGCACTTGTGAGTTTTTAGAATCGACTGCATCGTTTGTGTAGTAGTAGCGAGATAGTTTCGATTTCCAGGCAAGGTTATTATATTTTAGAGCGTTTTTCTGTTAGAAAATTTTAACTACGTAGCAGAGACAATGGTTTTTAAATAGGACCAAAAAGTAACCACACCACTCTTCCACATCGCTAATAACTTTTCGAGGAATATAGGCGCGATAGTATTCATGTTTAAATTTTAGTACAACTAAGATCCTATTAGACAAACAAACAATAATATTTTAAATTTATTGGCAGTGTTGGCAAGCAATTCTATAGATCAGCTGTCAAGGCTCGGAGTCATGGCGTTTTTAACACAAATCGTAAACTTGTGCATTACGACCGCATGCATTTGTTGGCAGAACTAACTCTGTGTTACTCAACGTCATTTAAATTATATTACCCACTTACTTACAACACTTATTTTTATTGTATCATAGGTTTTTCTATGAAGTATCCGGATTCCTATACTATGGTTTATTAACTCTACGTTGAACTACATGATGAAGACAGTTGTCAGTTGGGATAGTTCAACTCAAGATCAATAGACCGTTTTAGATACTGCTCATTCACATACCTATCTTCTACTATGATGCCTGCTTTAGTATCGATGCTTCTTCTAGAGGTCCCCAGATAGGAAAAGTTGACTTCAACAGATGGATAATTATATAATATTTAGGAATTCGAGTATTGTTTTTAGAGTTTGTTGCAGTTCAATTTGACATATTTTCTAAATTTTAAAAGTTAGGTTGATTAGTTTATGTCGTGATGATCGTCACTAAATACAACTGTTATATGGCAGGAAAATACAGGCTATTCTTGGTAGCTTTTAGCAAGATCGCTTTGCCAGACAGACAAGACATATAACTTAACGGATCAAAGTGCTTATAAAAAAGTAGAAACTTTTTTGTATGGTTACTGGTCACACATACATATCGGGAATTTCAACAGTGCATTGTAGGTCATTGAACCTTGTTTGAGGAAAGGAACTTATTTAACGCCTATCTGACTACGGTCACTTAACTGTTTTTTTCTTCCAGTGGTTGTCAAAAACCTGTTATGATATCCATCTTGATGGAGTCTGGATGATATGGCGTATAAGTGTATGACATAGGTACTTATACTCATTTTTTTAAACTGTTAATTTTTGTAGTGTCTGCATACGGTACGTTATTTGTAATTGTACCCTGTAAAAAGTTTAAAGGCGATTTGGACACGCTCTAAAAGGAATAAAAAAATAAAGATCATAAGATTAAATTTATTTCAGCCAAAACTACGACAAACGTAAACCACAATCAGAGTTTTGACTTCCCTTCCATTTATAGTAAAGTCACTTTAAACAACTACGACGAGAATTTTGAATTGATTTCGATAGGATAATCGATCCAAACATAGAATTATAGTCATGTCCAAAATTCTTGCAAATCAAATTCGTATTCTCCAGGCAAATGATCATAGTATATAAAGCCTTCATTATGTAAAGCTCCTACAAAGTTTGTAACATGTAAGGTATGCCATTCTTAAGTATTCGTATAGAGAATGTCAATGAAATATTTAAAGGCAAATTGAATTCTGTACACAGTTTGAATACGAAGACATACTGGTAATGTGGCCTTATGACTGTGTAATATAGGAAGCTGAGTGAAATTACAATGAGGTGTCTATTACTAATTAATTAGTTTGCGACTTGTGGCGTATTGGCTTATATCAGTGATAATCAACAATGTTGGTTCAGTAATTATTCACATAATGCATATTTATTCATTGTTTTGATGAGCTCATATTTCTCGTAGAAGCAATCTGTGATACCTAGTAGCTACAACAACAAAGGATTTCCTAGAGCGATCTCCGGATTCATAGATACTTTGTTTTTTTTTTTTTTTTAAATTATGTATTTAATTACTCTTGTTACAAACAACTGTTTCTAGGTAACGAAAGAACCTTCAGTTTAAACATTTAGACGAGGTACGAGTACAATTTTACAAGATATTGAGACACTGAAAGAAAGAAAAGCGATAAGATTGTTCACTTTTACATCAGGAACAGGAACTTTTCTTGGTAATGATTGCGATCTGTTGCAGGAACAGTTTGATAAAATTCCATATTAATTTTTGCAGTTGAAGGTTCTTTGAACATTTAGTGAGTTAATTTAAGCTTCAGTAGGTACCTAAGGATTTTACACTTGACCTCATAGGTATAATAAAATACCGCAGGTGCACTCAACGGTACCTATCTTTTACTATGGAAGTAATATTCTTTATCTCCTGTCGCTGTCGTAACTCATGAGAGAATGACATCTCTATTGTAAAGGTGAACAAAGTGAGCTGTGAGGCTGTGTCAATATAAAAAAAAATGACATTCGTATCTTTAATATATACTTAATAGAGTATCGCATCCCACTAACTCACCCTGACCTCATTCAGTTAGCAGTAATCACTTATCGCTGCATGTTTTCCCTCCCAGTTTTATTTGCATCAATGCGTCATCACTCTTGCCCTTATTCCAATTTACTTGTGGTCAGAGCAGTAATAACTATATTTCATTAAAGAACGGTGACCCTCCTGAGGTAACAATTATTTTTGTATTGTATCAGCATCGACCTACTTCCTTTCTTACTATAAGATCTATCATAGATCCTAAAATCTTTTTATTCTCCCTCATAACTACTGTACAAAATTATGTTCTATATCCTCTCAAGTAACTAACGTTGCAACTAGGACGATTTAACCATTTAGCGTCCCTGCTTTACAAATAGACAGTTAAATATTATATTATCTAGAAATTTAAAAGATTTAAGACCTTTTGCTTTCGCTGTTAGAGTAACTCCAGTTAGAGTTCGTTTATACGTAAATATTTCCATCGATTTACCCAACGATTTCGTGACGAACAAAAGTTGTCATAAATCTTATTTCACATCAAAGGAAATTAGTTGAAAAGCTGCAGAAAGTTACATTTAGTAATGGCTGCCTTGAACCTTGAATAGCTAATGTCTTCGTTGCCGCATCAATATTATAATAATGGTGACATGTCATGTCGTTATAATCATAGTGTTTGGTACATTTATTTTAGATATGATCATACCTAATGACAGTCTTGGACCTCAAATTCCAAGGTCGGTCGCACCTACTCAAAAATCATCAAATTATCATTTATCAAACGGAACTTAACGGAAAATCATAAATCATTTGTAGATCACTGCTACATAAATATTGTGACGTCAAACATTTTTTTAACTCACGTCTATTGTAATACCTACTTATAACAGTCGGTGTATCCAAATAATATACAGTGGTCATAATACTTCAATGGTGAATAAATTTCTCCATAATGAAAGTGCTGATGTAGGTAATCTTTCTTTTATGCGGTTTTATCCAACATTATTATGTCTCAAGCTTTTAATCGAACTGAAAGACCTAGCATGTATATAAAATTAGTAATATATGTTATACGAACAGGAAATTATAAATATTTTTAGCAATCCATTCCAACGGAAGTATTTCCAATAGGTAATCCACCATTAATAGATATCGAATTGTATAATATTTCAAATGTTCAACTTCCATTCATACCACGTTGCGACTAGCGGAAATAGATTTTTTAATTCGCGACCAATATCGCGGATCATTTGCATAATAAGTGTAAGTGTCCAAAATTAATGCTGATATTACAAAGTAGCTTGGCACGCACTAAGTAGTATATATGGTACTTATAGTAAAGACAAATATCATGATTGTTTAAATTTGTAAGAAAGACCGGACTAAGCTGACTTAAAATAAAGTAAAGTAAGTAGATACATAATAATATATGACTCTCAACGACACGACGTACAACAAACTTGTCACTTCCGTATCCTTGCACAACCTTGCAAAACAGACCTTAGCAGATTCGTACTAACTACATAACTGGGAGAACGGACACATCCCGTCTAACTGATCGGCCAGTTTACACCCTATTACCAAGTGACTATGAACTTATTTTTGAGGAAATAGTAACCATGAAACAGGACCAATCCGGTTTCATTGTGACACCTCAGCAGTCACTTAATTGTCTATTCCCCCATTTTCACCTGGACCGACGTGAATACAATGGCAATACAAACTATTACCATAGCAATCAATGCTTGACGCTAGTGTAAATATATTATTAACACCTGCACGCAGTAGTCAGTGCATGAAACCTAGCGTAAACACATCTCCGTTAATTAGAATATGGATATATTCCATTCGATACGCTGTATTTAAATACGCATGCGGAACGACAACAACCACCATTATGGATTTCAAACATTGGTAAAACAAGTACTATCATAAATTGCTTTGATACAAATTTGAAAGCTTTATACCTACTAATCCATTGCATCAAGGTTTTACCAATAGGTACACTGTCGTAAAAATCATGTTTAACGTTACAGTAAAGGGTGAAGTACTTATTTTGATGTAACTACTTACCAAGATTTACCACAATTCATTATACTCGTACGTTTCAGAGGATATGGACCAATTCCTTAACATCTACAAAAATAGTTTTCTCTTGAATTTGTTATCTATATGTACCTACAAGTTAAAATATGTTACAATTTACGAAACTGGATAAAAGAGATGTGCTTAGAAAATTTGGCACCTGAATACTTTACGCCCCAAAACAAATGATAAAATATGATTATCAGAGCTCTACAAATAAATAAGTCTAACAAGGACTTATGAGGTAGTCACACACCAATAAGAGACGCAGCGACTCATTTGTTATCATAAAATGTTAACACATTCACGATAGCTAAACCTAAATCTTACGCAAACAGTGGCTACTTACAGTAGCTACACATTGTATAGACAGGCTTACAAAATGTAACAGTTATGGAGTTAAATTCTGAGTTTCTTACTGATACTCTTCGGTGGGTGAATTATCCCTGTGTTCTAGAGTGAATTATTCATAAAAGATTATGGGGAACGCGGCGACTTCGCGGCCCAGGTCCACTCGGAATAAGAGGGCCACTCTGGTTGAGTCTGGCCTAGTCCAGGTTGACAGTCTTCACACGCCGTTAAGTAAATCGTTTACTCACGATGTTTTACTTCACCGTTTAATCTATGTTTTGTTACTGTTAAATTATTTTTAAGCAAAAAAAGGAAAGAGGCCAAACATTAATTAACTGCACCCGGTCTTCCTTTCACAATATGTTTAATATAAGGATGGAAGTTTGATTGATTTCAATCTTTGAATTTGAATTGAATTGAATCGTTTGATGTAAAAACACTAACTTTTTGGCACTTACGACTGTTGTCAGGTGAATAGGTAAACGTAGATAGGTTATGCCCTACCCTATCCTCTTCCATACATATCATTATCATCATCAGCCTATGTTCCATACAAATTTTAATAGATATCACAAGAGCAGTCCAGACCTTAAATACACACCAAAATTGAATTTCTGATGAGGAACAGAAAATAATGTTGTAGATTGCTGAATGAAAAATCAGATAAAATTACATGTATACGAGTACGTAGGTAAATGTAGTTAAGCGCCCTTTAAAAGTCTGACATCAGGCTTTTATGGCAAATAATTACTGAGTGGTGCGGTCATGGTAAACGGCATAGACCTTGTGATTGCTTGCACACGCCCGAAGGAATTACGGATTACTGTCAAGGTCTTAAATTCAAAACTGCATAACTTTAAATATCCGTATTCTTTAAACGAGTTTAATAGTAATAAATTAGAGAGATAAGGACAACAATTACTTATGATTAGTGATAAGGAATTATTTTAGGTCTCTTTGAAAGTGTTTCAAAGCTTTGGATTGAGAAGCGCCCGCGAATAACAAACTCGTAGACCGGGTACCATTATTTTATGTGTGTAAATCACAATGATCGCCTATGTGCAGCGTCATCCGGAAATAACATCACGCACATTACACGTGTACATCTGAATTCTAAAAATCAAAATTACAGCTCAAATTGCCATGTTTAAAAGTGTTCTGAAAATTCTCCCATAACAGTGGCAAGAGCTTTATCTGGTATCCGGAAGGTCGCTTTCCCAATTTCCTGTTAATTGTTCCATTGAGTGCGGTCACAGTGTAGGCGGCGAGCGGACCGTGCACCCTATAGTTAATTAGTATAATTTGTGTCCGGTAATCACACGAACGATTTCCACTTGACCATGAGCTGTTACTGAACCACGGGCTCCCTTTATTATTCCCATTGTTCTGCAGCCCGAGAACTAGTACAGTAAAAATGTAAATCACTCTATAGTAAATGTTATCAGATCTAGTGAGCGAACCAACGATGTATATCGTAAATTCGTAGGCTTTAGGTAAAAAAGCTGAGCTTTTATAAAGAGAACAATAGGTAATACTGTATAATATGTATAGGTACATGAACTTAGTATGTACCTAATACAGTCTTTTTGTCAAAGATTCTATTTTTATTTCATAAGGTTCTTAATTATTCTATTTTATTTTGTTTTAAATCAATAGCAAGTAATTGACAGTGGCTGAGCAATAGGCTTGTGCGCCATGGGTTTCACTCCTGCACGGGACTGCTACTCGCACTTATTTTGCATTGTAGTTGTTTCATTCTGGGTGTTTGTTTTATGTGAATTCCGAGAAAGTCCTAATGTTTAAAAAATACAATCCACAAAATATACTCCTATCGATAAGATTTCGATCAAGTTAGATTGTACAATCGTGATTAGTGGCACAAATTAAAAACCGTAATAAATTTCGCAGATAGCCGACTGTTTGTTGTAAACACGTATCAAACGGGTGAATTTCGCATAGTCGTAGGTAATTTCTGTAATGTAAGTAAAAATCCCTAATATTTCCTTTTGTTTTCAGAATCATGGGAGAACTAGGAACGAAGCTTGGACTCGACGAGCTGACGGGCGGCGCGGCTGGCATCAGCAAGGCACTCCTAGCTGAGTTTATTGGTAAGTCAATATACAAACAAATATAACTTATATTATATTATATTATGTACTTACATGTCGTTATATGTAAGTATCTGTGATGTAGCTACTAATCTCTATCGCGCTATAGGTATACATATCTATCAGAATAAGTTTCAATACTTACAATATCCGGATTGCCAAGCATCTCATCATTCAGGTGCAGGTGCATAAACAAATAAAAATGTAACTAATTGATCGAAGTAACGACATAATAGCAAAACCACAGATGTGTTCACTGTTTTTCTATGAAAACTATACCTAACAAGGAATAATAAAATTCCACATTGTGTTGACAGCGACTACCTTAGAAGGCATCATCTAACAAACCTAATAGGTGACATCAGTGAACACTTGGCGTGGCTAATATAGTACTTACTACATACCATAAGATATGTCATACCTAAACCTCGTGCATCCGTTTTGCAATAAAAATCTCAATGTAATATAAAATCTTATATAACTTTTAACACTCATTGTAGAATTTGTGTAATAGGCAAATCTCAAACTTACTTAATGCTAAGATCAACAGCAAATATTGGATCAACTAAACAAACCGCATCATTCTGATTCGGATTGTTAAAAATGTTATATCTATTATCTCTAGCTAAGTAGGTACATATGGGATAAACTGTCACTAGTGGCTATAAAAAATATTTTTATCTTCTTAGGATCCATCTTACTAGCAAACAAGCATATAGTTTAATATTAAATGTACTTATCTTAACATCAATCCGGTTAATAAAGGGACTCCATTTCTTGTATTGTGCAAAACTTTATACTTAGCAGATGTTTTTACATAATATATCTAACAGTGATACCTAAAAGCTACGCAACTTTAGGCTTTCTTTGAAGGCTGTATTTTGCAACTATGTATAAACTTCCAACAGAATTCAGGTACCGTCGGCGCAATGTGGGTTTTTTTTCTCCAACTCAATCGGGCCTGTCTATCAAGAAAGTAGTTAACTGAAGACAATTATAACATAACATAACATACCATTACGCCTGTGTTCCCAGAAGGGTTAGGCAGAGGTGTACTTAATGTACACCCACAGTTCGCCGGTATGTTTTAGGTCCCATGTAATAGGTGGCGAGCCTATTGCCATTCACCGGGCACAAATCCAGACTCCGAGCTGCTACTGAGAATTTCATAGAAAAACCCAATAACACTTTGCTCGACCTGGGGATCGAACCCAAGACCTCTGGCGTAGCAATCGCGATTGAGACCACTAGACCAACGAGGCAGTCCAGTCCCGACAATTATAGTTTAGGATAAATGTTTTTATCGTGAAGAATTATATCAATAGAAACTTAGGGTTATTTTATGAATGTTGTAACGAGAGAGACTGGCCATTTCTTCACCGGAGCTGCAGTCAATGAATGAACTGTGAAGCCTGGTTAGCCCTGAAATTCTCTTAGCTCTGTTTGTTGGTCAGGTAACCTGTTGCTGAATCTGTTCGGTTGCGGCGCATGCATCAACATCTCGCAGGGAACCAACGCGGCTCCAGACATCGTGCTCATCGCCCTCGCCTTTGGCCTCGCAGTTTTCGCCAGTGTTTCAGTAAGTATTATGTTTAATTGCAATAATTACAAAAATGAAAACAGTATTTACTTAACATAGAAAAGCGGCATTCATACACGTAGATATATTGATTGACCTACTTAGGTACTTAGTATTATACGAGTGATAACAAAATGACGAAACAAGCGCAATGAGTATAAGAAATATGATACAGGCTTTATGAAATACAGGCTTCAGCCTAGTTTGGGAACTAGTACCTTTTAGGATTTATATTATAACATTGATTAAGCTTACATAATTAGATTATTTGTGACAAAAAGCATTTTTTTTTATTTAGATTAGAAAAATCTGTTACAATCAAACCGAATAGTATTTTTTTTTTTAGAGCCACCTTTCTGATGTTTTTTTTTTATTGGACGATTTTAATTTTTCTTATTTCAATAGGCTATAGGTCACATCTCAGGCGGTCACATCAACCCAGCAGTTACCTTGGGCCTAGCTTCAGCGGGGCGTGTGAAGCCTGCGCGTGCGCTGCTGTACATCGTGGCGCAGTGCGCGGGGGCGGCTGCCGGCTCCGGCCTGCTGAAAGCGCTCACCCCAGACCGCGCCGCCGGCAAGCTCGGCATCACCAGCCTCGGCACTGACGTCACTCAGCTCCAAGGGTTCGGCATCGAATTCTTCCTTGGATTCGTGCTTATTTTCGTCGTTTGCGGGGTGAGTCTAAAATCTAAAAAGCGTAATGTAGGTTTCTTTAGTTTAAAAGGCAATATGTGGATACAGAATGATTAGTGAGTGCGCATGAGTTTGACAGTTCATACTTCGATCACAAAATACAGTTGAAATTCCTAGAGGAAGAATTTGAGAGCGGAGTCCCTACCTACCTAGGTATCCTAAAAAACTTGTTTAACAAAGAATGTTGCCTTAACTTACGAAGATGTTATAAAAAAAATCTTAAATTATTTGACATAGGTAAGTAATCGTAGGTATAAGTAAGAAACAAATATGTAATTGATTAGGATACAATAATGATACTCGTAAAAACGTACGTAAGTATAACGTATAGGTATTTACTACTACTTACTCCTTTTTTGGGTATAGAAAACCCGCATGGATCATCGGACCTACCGGCTAAACACTGCATTTTCCTTGTCCTAGGTCACGGCCATAGGAATCTACTCATACCCTATTAAAGTATATTATGCACTTACTATTATTAGGTATTTGTATTTAACGATAAAGATACTCCAACTTTAAATAAACACCTCAAACGTGATAAACCAATAAAAATTTCTTCATAGCTTTATCGCAAAAGGAGCAACCATAAAATAATTTTATAACCGATAAAATAACAACATTACTCAGAAGTACTGCAGCTAATAATAAAACTAAGATTAGATACAAAAATGATCACTAAGTACAAAAAATCTTACCGCAATTCCTAAAAATAAATATGCTCTAATATGAAGTCTTGATATCAACTCAGAATACGTTGGTCAAAACTTTACTTAGAAAATCTACATGCTACATAATTATTACGTTTGTTCTTGTAAACTCTAAAAAAAGTCGGACGAATGACTTTAAAATTTTAACATTCATCCATCATGACGTTACATTCATAATTTAAGTACGCACGTAGATTTATAAAAAATATAATCTATATTGAGGTTAGTATAATTAAGATGAGAAAAACTGAAAAACCTGTAGCAAAAGTATTACTGGACTTAGCTAAACTTATAATATCATCAATCCATATAGGTCAATTCTAGACGAACACGTACTTACTAAGTTATTAAGATAGGAATTACCCAATTCTTCGTATATGTAGGTACCACAGAACAGGTAAAAGAGGTTTATCTGTTCCGTGGTAGGTACTCAACTACTCATAGATATTCCAAAAATAATTGATTTTCAATTTTCCTATCGTTCAAATTCGTGTTAATGATTAGTGTCTGGCTTTCGACTTTGCAATGAGTGAGATGATTAGATTTTCTCTTTATAAAACAGGCTTAGATTAGCTTAATAAATAACTTATGTAGTACGTAATCTCAAACAATTCAGACTATAATTTGGTAAAAAATCCTAAAGTGAAGTTTCATAAGTAAGTAGATTTTATACTTACAGTAAAAGATTTATATCACTAGTAGATAACTAGAGTATTGAAAGAATGGTGGTATTCCATAAAAATAATGATGGCCTTGCAAACGGAGGCAGGTAAAAATTCAAATTAAACATGAATAAAGTAAATAATGGGACATGAAATAATCAACTAATGACAATTCTAGAACAAATCTCGCCTCGGCGGAGGTCGCATCAACCGTTCCGTGACACAACGTTATTAGCCAGTGAGCTTATCTGCGTTTTTGTAATATAATATTTAAACAGTTGCCATGGTTAGACAAAGAAAAAACTCCGTCAATTTGCAAAATAAATCGCATAAAAATAACTGCTTCGTGCAGTAGCATTATTAATTTAGTCTTAGATCGCAACCAGTGTTCTTAATGTAGGTACCCAAGTTACAAGCGAATTAACCAAACAAAACTCACGAATTAGGTAGTACTTACCTACCTAATTAATTATCGAATGTACCTCTTAAAACTTTTCATTTTGATAGTACACTTGGTTCATTGTCTAACTTAAACTCAACTATCTACATATTATCTAATGTTGCTGTGATGCGACTATACTGTGTTGTAAAATCATTGTCTAATAGGTATACTGGTTATTATTAATTAAGGATACTATGACGTACTTTAATCCATTAGCTCATGAAATACATCACAAAAACTCATAAACGCAATTTCTATAAATGGTGCCATCCGCTCAAAAGGATTCGGGTAATTCCCACGGAATTAGGAAGAACAAAATCAATGCGGATACCGCGGGAAACAGCCAGTGAGATATAATGATTTAATATGCTTAATTATAACTTAGTTCCAAGTATTCGTTGATGACTATAGCTTGCCTACATCCACTTGCCAGAAAAGGATACAAAGTATCACCTTATACATGATATTTAAATATTAATGCATTCGTGATCTGGTTGAGGTAGGTTTGTAATAATTCAATGTCACTACAGTAAACATAACCAGTGTCCTTACAAACGCCTCTTGCGGTATAATTATACGTTATACCGATGTTATTAATACCAATATGACATTGGATTATACTATATAGTCGCTTCATGTAGTAAATCATTATTATTTAGCTTTTGAAAAATTACATTACAGTTCGTATGCCGCCAATTCGTCACGACAAAAAATATTGAGTATAACATGAATCGGTACAGTCGCCAGCAGGTCAAGGTATACAAAACTGTCAATTTTCTCCAAATGATTTTAAACTTTAAATTGTTGAAGATAAAGTCAAAATCAACTGAGAAAATTTGACATTTTGTGGTAACTTGATGTGCTGGCCACCGTACACTCTGCGCATTTTTAGAATGATGTTCCATGTCGTGATAAGTATAAATAATTATATTAATTAAAATTAAAATGTAAATTCTGATGGCATCAGAACCTACGACTTTCACTTTAAATTTTACAATCCACTCACATTGAGTCTGCAATAGTCCAGTGGTCACTAGCGCGTCTGTGGAACACGAAGTCCTAGTAGTCCTTAGTTCGATTCTCATTCACAGCCCACAGAAGGACAGACCTACCTCTACTAAAGCTATGCTGTCATCACTACCACTATATGCAAAACAGAAAATAGGGTGTGTAGTTCCTATTTTTACGTTTTACATAACGACTCTACTATGTTATACAAACAAAAAGGTCGGGTCTGAAATAACTTAACTCTAAGACTATTTGAAGTTGTTTTCTACCTCGAATAATTCAATTCTTAACAAAACAAATGGACCCGCTTCTGACATCATGTTTATTTCAAAGTATATAATTAAAACCCGAATAAATTTCAAAGTCTTAGTTGATTCCTTATTAAAAGAAGTACCTACATAAAAACTGCGACGACGCGGACGTACCGTTGCGTGTCGGAACACAATATCTTATTCGCAAAATAGTAGACTACAATCTACTACGGATTAACATAATCAATATTATAACTAAGCTTTGTGGAACAGGTTTTTATTTCGTTGATATTTGAGCTGAGAATTATAAGAACAAAACATTACATATGTATATATTTCAAGTACATTGTACTGAGCATGGTCTTCAAAGTAAAAAGAAAGCGTCGATAGTCAATTGTTTCTTATCCCGGGCGTGTTGGGATCCGCTAGGAGAAACTGGTTATGTGTTAGTTTTGTAGGTGGAGAGTTAGCAATCTGTCACACTCACAGGCCCACAGTCACTGCCCACGTAACTCTACCAAGTATGTCCCTATGTGTACAGCTTTCTGTGAGCATCTTGAACGTAGCATCGATCGCTCACTTTTGATTGGACAATGAATCTCATTTTAAATGACAAGAAGGGTAGATGGTACATAATAATGATTATTATTATTATCTCTCTTATCATAACTTTTTACTTGAACCTCAACTAGATTCAGAAGACGATCAGGTAGGTAGATAGAGAAATTCACTATCTACCTACTTAAAGCAAAAACCTTTGTGAGGTTTTTAAATAGGTACTAGACATTATTAGCAAGTAATTTTGAATTTCATATAACCATACAAGAGTAGACATCATACTTAAATTGAAATTTAAACGCTACACTAATTAGATTTTTTTAATTGAAGGTTTAATGCTGAGTTCTGGATTTTTTCCAAATAAAGTTTCAAAAGTTTTTAAAAGAACCGGTGAGACAAAGAACGAGTTATTGGGCCTGAAAAGATAGCTAATGACCTCTTTTATCGGCCATTTCCATTTGGCAAACGATGCACCAAACACCCTGTATAATACCTTGCTACATAAGTCATAAGCCTTTATGCCGCGGGTATATTTAGACTTAGATTATATAAATTGGATGCTAAAATATATTTATAGCATTACCTCTACGTGCCTATAACGAATCTTTAGTACTTACTATTGTTGCTACCTAATATTACTACCGTTTTATCAAGAGTAACATTATAGCGAAACCCGTTAAATCATTTGACGCGACGAGCTCAACGTTGCCTGTGAAAGAACAAAACGCAACGCTAATGTCTTATTTCACGCTCCGTTGGATTTGATTGATTTCTGGATTTTTTGGCCAATTACTTACAGTTAGTATATTTTATATTTATAACTACCTAACTGCTCAGATATACTTTTATCCGAAGGGTAAATTTGACATAATTAGTATGACAGTTTTTGTATAGAAAATCTGTCAAAACGTTAAAATTTGTCTGATTAATTTACCGGACTAATCAAAAATCAGCACTAAAATAATAACAGCATTAATGGTATATCAAAGTAATGTATGCTCAGTACTGAGATATGGTATAATCATATGGGGAAATTCTACAAACGCCCACAGAACATTTATAGCCCAGAAAAAATGCATTAGGTCGTTAGTCGTTAGGACTGATTCGTGTCGACCAATATTTTCAGATAAACGTTTACTCACACTTCCATCTATGTTTTTGAAATGTGCAAATTTGTCAGAAACCACATATCGCTTTTTGAGCACGATGACAAGGCTCCACTTAAAAGGAAATTAACACAAAAACCTTTAATAATGCCTCGAAGTAGATTAAAGCTATGTAACAAAAATTGCTACCCATGGCGGTGAAAATTTATAACAAACTACCCGAAAAATTGAGAAACATGAATGACATAGAATTTAGTAGAACACTATACAATTGGCTTTGTGACAAATGTTTGTATTCAATAGATGACTATTTAAACTTCAAATTGACATAGCGACATAATTAAATAAAATATAAATTTTCTGACATTGTTTATATAATAAAATTGACTGTCTTGACTATGACAAATGTAATAAATGTAATTGATATTTTTAATTTAATGTTATGAATACTAGCAAAGCATGACTGTAAAACTAAAATATTTGGACGGTTATTAAGTCGAATATAGTAAGACTCTAATTATTTAACCATGTAAATGTACCTATATTCTCGCAAATAAATCATTCATTCATTATTCAACATTGTGTAACTGCCCGACATTTGTACAGTCAGTAATGAAAGTCGCTTAACACGATGAAATCTTCAAAACACATACGAGTTTCTGACTATTAAACCATTATTTTTTTACCTAAGTGAATCGATTGAAAAGTATTATGTACTATTATGTAATATTATGAATTACATAATACTTTTTATATATATATTTTATACATTATATATATAAAATACCATGGTCACACCCGTATTCCATGAAGGCTTAGCAGAGGCACAGTATTAAATATATTAATACTGTGGCAGAGGTGTTCTTATGTAGGTACATCCATAGTTATCTATACTCCATTTGGTTAGGTACTTAACTAAAGGTAAACAATAAAAATGGCGACGTTCAGGGCTCTTCAACCTTTATTACAATGGTATCTTATGAATTGGGAGTGAATCAAGAACACATCTAACATAATAAAAACAACGAACAAACAAAACTTAAACTAAATAATACAATTTACGGCAAAAGAAACACAAAAACGAACGAAAGTACAAACTGTTACGAATGGCGTCTGGTTACCCGACTAAGTATAATATCGGTTAATTATTTCGCCGCGCTTCCTCGCGCTACTACTTCTTAATTTTTTCGAGTTATCAAAAGTCTATTATGTAGAAAAAGGTTTTGGTTTCCTGTCTTTTTAGATTCTTTCTAGTAGGCACATTGCAATACTTTATGACATAATTATCAGATTTGATTTATTTATTGGTCGCAAGCTTAAGAATTTATAATAACCATTTAATATTAAACAAAGTAGTAAAATATGCTAGTATAGTAAAGGAAAATTATTTTGAATGATTAAATAATTTATTTTGGTTACGTTTTGTTTCAAGATGAAAAATGGCCCTATAAAAGAACCTTTTTTATGATTTGTTTACCTTTAGTTAAGTACCTAACCAAATGGAGTATAGGATCATGCAGTGTACCTACCTAATATCGCCTATCAAAACTCCGTGCTGCTACTTCCTACTGAGAAAAACCCAATTACCCTGCTCGGCCTTGAAATTAAACCTAGGAGCTCTAGCGTAGCAATCGTTCTTAGCTTCACTAGACTTATGTTATGAGGCAGTTTGTACATAGGATATTATTATGTGCTCAGATTATTATGAGGATGTGATGTTTTTCTTGCGTTATTCCCTCTACAGTAATTTTTTGCGAAAGAAGGGTGTGAAATAAGATAACATAACTAAGACTGTACATATATAACATACGTTTACGCCAGTCTCTTGTTTAAGGTAAGCAGATGCTTTAAGATATACAAGTATGTATCTATTATATTTCAATAAATAGTGGGACATTTATTGGAGATTTTTTTAAGTGTCTCAGCGGCACGACTGTTATTGTGTTTAAATAATTAATTACAAAACAAATACGATTCCATATTTTACAGGTTTCTTTGCTAATTATTTATAATAAAATGGTTTAGAACACTGACCTCATAGGTAAACTTTACTCGCCAACATGTGCCGCCATCTATCATGCAGTAGGAATATCAATCAATTTTATAAATTTAATAATTATCCATGCGTATTTTTTGCTCCTCCAATGCTTTTAGTTTCATTGTTCTGTGTGTTATCCAATTATTTGTACCTACCTATTTATATTCATAGGAAATTAGAAACCCATATAATAGGTCCTCTAGTGGTTATATTACTTACCTACCTACGTCAGCCTCCAATAAACGGACAAACAAGAATATATACTATCAGAATAGTTACCTACCTATAATAGGTACCATCCTTTGTTATCAAAAACTATATGAGATTATATACCTACTGCCTTCATATCAAAAAACGAAATTTACTGTAGAGTATGTTTGAGTAGTCCGCCGTGAGTCGAACCCTATTGCGGGATCTTTCGTTTTTCAAAGTAGGTAGGTCAGCATGTCAGGTCAAAGTATCTACAGTACCAATACCAATATTAAGTATAAGTAACTAGATAAAATTCTGCTTCCTTAGTTTTAGTCCAACCTGAAACCACTGACCTAGTTCGTACTTCCTTTTGACCTTTTATAATCGCCCCTTATATCTGTTACTTCTGTAGGTTTGCGATCCGAACAAGCCGGACAGCAAAGCGACTGCTCCTCTGGCTATCGGCTTGACGGTGACCCTCGGCCATCTGCTCGCCGTCGACTACACCGGTTCCGCCATGAACCCCGCCCGCTCCTTCGGATCTGCACTCGTCGCTAACGAGTGGGGCGACCACTGGGTAAGAAACTTTACTAAATAGGCAATGTCATTGAAAAAAAATGTTTCGTCAGTAGTTCGGATGCATCCAACCCCTGTCCATTTACTATGTGATGAAGTCTGATCTGCAAAGTTCAATAAGTATCAAAATGAAAGCAATTTCGATATCCCAAATTACCTCAATCCTAATTTACCGACAACTTTTCAATTTTAGCATGCCCATAGCCTTTAAGCACTCAAGATTTGTTCAGCATGTTGATCTTAGCTGACCATGCTGCAATGGTTCTGTTCTGCACACGGAAGAGATAAATTTATCTCTTCCGTGGTTCTGCATAACAAAAAACAGCTCTATAATGTCCAATGTGTGCAGGTATACTGGGCGGGCCCGATCGCCGGCGGCATCGCGGCGGCGCTGCTGTACGTGCACGGCTTCTCGGCGCCTCCCGTCGAGACACACACACCGCCCCGCTACCGCGCCGTTGCCGGAGATGAAAAGGAGGTAGGATTACCCTCTAACCTCCTCCTGAAACCACCATTATGTTTCGGTGTCCCCCACAGAACCCAATCCAATCAAAAATCCTCCAGATCAGAATCGATACAATGCTATAAGTACATACCATAGACAATATTTCTGACTTATTTATGCTCCGTTAAATAAAAACAAAATATATAGGACTAATAGCGTCCTAAGAGCATTACGCTATACAGGTACATGTAAGTTGAATCATCTATTAATGTATATTTTCATGGGATATACAAGTTTTATAAATATATTACGTACTCCATTACAAGCGTACTGGACGCCTAGCGCCTACTGCTTGGACAGTGGAACAAAGCGTGAGTAAAGTCCGTGCATGATCATCCTCAACCTCAACCACATGACAACCATCTGTACTATATTATACCTTCATTATCTAGTCATTTCGCAAACTTTAATGACTTTATGTTCTTATTTCTATCTGCCCACTTCGACAGGGTGGTTTTATATAGGTAAGCAGTTACACTTATTGTTGTCAGACAGCCACTCGACAGTTTCGCACTAATAACAATGTTTGTTTATTTAGCTGAAGAGGTTGGACGGTAAAGGCGACGACTTGGCTTAAGAGCTTCGGCTGACAGCAGCGCCCTGCCCCGCGGCCATCGACCCTCGCGCCGGGGCTACATAACCTTCGGCACCACCTATATAATTCAAAATGAACGACAGCCAAACAAAACTATAGTGACCATTTTGAAGGAATGTACCATCGAACAAACCACGCAATTATAAGAAATGAATCCAAATATAAGTTTAGAATCTTATCTCCCAGAATACAGCCATTCTCATTACTCAGCTGAGTATATTGTGGAGTGGACAAGTGACAGAGACAAGCTAATATATTAAGACCCCAAATACACGACCAGTTACAAGTGCCCATAAAAACATATTTTATACCTAGTACATTGTAAATACATTTACATGATATATTTTAATTTATGAAAAATTGTTATACACAAGCTTTTCCCACTTTAGGTACACATATCCGGCGGCTGGTATTCGTCACTTAGTATAAAGTAAATTTTAATATTCTACTTACTATTTTTAATGAATTTGAAATTGAATAATTAAAATTTTATACTATTTGATATTTGAGATTATTATTATATTTATATAAATATGATGGATACTTAGGTTAACAGGGAGTCCAAAAACATTAATATGACAACATAATTAAAAAGTTAATCTCACTCAGTGTAGCTCCCTTAGGTAAGTTAAATAATTTTAAGCGACAAATGATCAAATATTATAATTTTATGTTTGTGTTATTATGATAAATCGATGTACACTCACAAATAATCGAATATTTTTATATTTACTATGTTCATTTTCGGCCAAATGATACTTACCACAATAAAACAAAAGGAAAAAGTAAATTCAACCAGTGATTCCTCTCGACGTAAGTCGCTTTATATATAAACTAAGAATAATAGTACCTAAGTATACTTAACGAGTTTCCAGAAGTGTTCAAAACTAAACCAACTTGAGATATTGAGTAAATTATTTTATAACCGATTTGTGTGAATGTCAAATTAATATAAAATATGAATGTAAACGATGTTTATAATTTATGACGATAAATAAATACGATATTATAATATAAAGTCTTTCATTATAATTTATAAAGTTATATTCATACTAGGCAGCCGTACTTCATCGTCAATCGCATTGTCATTTAATACGATGTAAGAGTCCAAAAGGAAAACTATACAAAATGATCAATAATTTACTGAATAGTAATCTTAGTAACCTAAATGACTACTAGGTAGATGCTAGGTACATGGTACTTGCTAGCAATATAGAAAGGAGAGAATTTATAGTCATTATAACTTATTAATCGATACGACATATGTACGTACCTAATAAATAAGGAGTACATTTATATGAATTAAATAAAAGATTTCATAGATTCACAAGGTAGGTTTTTTTATTGCATACCTTAGTATAGACATATTACCTACAGTATTTACATTAAATCAAGCACTGGGAAGCATATCCAATATTAACTATCCTAGAGCTATCTAACATCCATTATTATGAGTTTAAAGTTATGAGAATAGCTAAAACCTTTTTTTATAAAACATTGATTTTCCTAACATGGACATTACTAAAATATTTCATTGATAACAGATGTCGATATTTTGACGCAAAAAAAAAACTGATTCTTGATTTAGTAACAAAGAAAACATCATAAATGAGAGGAGGAGGATACAACGAGATAATACTCCAAACGTCAAATTTGTGGAATTAATTATATTTTAATAGAATACTGGCTGTTATTCTCAACTTATTGTCCCCAATAAGTTGAGAATAACAGCAACTAAATAGAACAACAGCAACGAGACAACCGTACAAAATAGGGCCAATATCCATTCTAAGTTTAACTAATGTTTCGTAATTTCTTCAAAAAGGATTATTATGCCAGCTTATAGTAGAATACACCGCAATGGCCTTGATCCGAAATGTAATGTCGCAACAACCGAGAACAACTCACAGCCCTAAAAGATCATGAACTGTCCAAGGAGGTTTACCTTGGCACGTTTAAAATATAATATGACGATTCTGAACCCAGAATCGCCATCCATTGTTTCCATCTAACAACTCAAAATTTAATAATAGCCACTCTACAAATTTTAATATTGTCATCGTATACACGGGTACACATCAAGCTATACAAATCCAGTATATGCTGGCCTCGCATTGTGCGAAAAGCGTCTACAATACGAAGTCAGTAGCTACTGGATTTGTATAGCTTGATGTGTAGCCGTGTTTACATAAGTATATTGTGTAAACAAAAAAAACGTTTTTAACATAGGATAGTCTGTGAAAAAGAATAATAAAGGTCGTGATTTATCAATGAGTAAATTAAAATAATAAGTATTTACTCATATAAGTATTTACGTATTAATCTGTAATATGAGCGGCTAATACTAGTAGCACGAGGCAACTGCGGTTGCGGGCCAGGTGTCGCTTCGTATTACCACCGCAATATTACAATACCTATCCTTATTATTAATAGAACTCAAACATACTGTTTATTATTACTGCGAAAACAAGCCATGATTACAACCTACTGACTAAATGTTATAAAACAATATTAAATGCAAAGTACTCTCAAAACTAGGTTAAAATATATTATAAATTGACACTAAAGAAGTGATTCAGTCTTGAAAATTCTATACAAATTACTGAAATTAAATGACTAAAAAATAATAACAGCATAAAAACTATGCATTAATATTATATTATTACATAGATCGCACGCACCTCTTTAAATCCTGTGCTGCAACTGTTTTCATTAAAAAGTTATATATAATGCAACGCACATAGTATGATCAACATCAAAAGCTTATTAAGTAAAGCGTAAATTATACACAAAGCACTCTATTCGTCTCCTCATTTACTACAAACTCGATAACCCTATTCCAATATGAAAATTATCTCTTTTGCTTCTCTGAATAAAATCATTACAATAACTAATAAGCTGCCTAAGTGATTTCGTTATAAGTTTAAAAACACTTTTTTGTAGATACTTTTATCTTAATAATTCCTTGATATTATGTACAATAAGTGTACTTGATTTTTATTGTCATTATGCTAAGTAGTTTTGTTTAGATCATTTTAATGTACAATCTAAAATTACGTATTCGATATCCTATAATTATGTTACATTCTTATATATTTGCAATTACATAATGAGTAATCAATTAATCTTACTTTGGTACAAAACCATTTTTTATTGTTCTTTGCTCCATACTTATTACTTTTAATTAATCAATTCCATGAAAAAAAACTATAAAAATGCAAAAATCCTATAAAAATTTACGAGACTCATAAAACTTGTTTAATATAACAATATTTACACTACGATTACTCAATAATATTTTATAAAAAAATTACGTATTCACAAAAACTAAAATTCAGCATAACTAATCAAAAAACAATAAATAAATTGCGCTTAAATAACTAATTTTAGTTCACATACATTTAATTAATTCTTGCAAACCGTTTTACTTTACAATCCGTGATAATTAAGTCTATTTTAACATTGCCACAAATGCACATTCTATTTTTATAATTTGCTAAAGATCTCATTTTTATGCTGTATCCATCACATACAACAAATAAACTATTGGCTTTGGTTAATCGTCACAACACAATACACTGTCTTAGAACAAAGTATATATTTACCTGGGACTATATAAACTTAAAACATTTTTGTTTGTCGTGCGGTATCCTCGTCTTAAAGAGTACTGAATCGGCGCGGTACTGTGTCGTCAAAAGTGGTGTATACCCCATTACCTGTGAGACATAACCATCAAACCATTAAAGACGAGTATTGAAAATATATTTTGAGTAAGAAAAATTAAGTATAAATTAATAATGACATTATTTTTCCGAATAAAAATATGAATATAGAATAATGCTTAGTAAAATAAAAGTTATGCAGATGCAAGTATCTATACCATCTTATAATAAAATTGTTACATGCCGATGTCTGTCTACATAACGTACGAAAGCCAAGACAACAATTTTTGCCTGTATGTTTAACAGGCATCACGCAAAAACTACTGCACGAAATTTGATGAAGTTTTCACAGTTTTATCGCCGTAGGTCTAACTTAAAATCCGGTGCATGTTTCATGTTCATATGCTGCCTAGAAGCCGAGTTACAGAAAGTAACTCCTTTTGGGACGTGAGTGAAACCGCGGAATACAAATATAACAAAACGACTGCCTCGTTAGTCTAGTGTTTCCAAGAGCGACTGCTACGCTAGAGGTCCTGGGTTCGATTCCCAGGTCGAGCGAAGTGTTATTGGGTTATTCTATGAAATTCTCAGTAGTAGCTCGGAGTGTGGATTTGTGCCCGGTTAATGGCAATAGGCTGGCCCCCTATTACATGGGACCTAAACATACCGGCGAAGTGTGGGTGTACATTAGTGCACCTCTGCCTAACCCTTCGGGGAATACAGGCGTGATGGTATGTTTGTTACAACAAAACAATTATAGCAAATCTGTTACCTGTGAGAAGAACTGTATACATTTATGTCTTTCGTGGAAGTGTGTCTCGTCTGCTGACAGCGTCACTGGACAACCGGGACACCGGAACGTCCATCTAGATGTTACCTATAACGGAGCATAACTTTAATTGTATGATAATAACCAACGAAAACTCCGTTAATCATTGTAGCCACTATGTACTTCAAAAGTCAGCTGATGCGGCTGATCCGTCATAACGTCAGAGTATAGAACGGTATAACAGCGCAGGAATCCTGCCCGCAATCAAATTGTTCACTCACTAACATAACTTCATAATCCTAGTATGGAAAATACAAAAAAATACAAAAAGATAATTAATAGATAAGGTGGCATCGTACGACATCGAACTAGCTGTAAAGTTATGTCGGTTGATCTTTTCAACAGATGTCACTGACGTCACCTCAAAAACGTAAATTCAGAATATCACAGCAAATTCGACCTGGGTGGGACTCGCGGTGGCTTAGTAGGTCATCGTGTCTGGTGTACTGAACCAGAAGACGCAGTTTCGAATCCTGCCCGCAGTAGATTTTTTCCTTCACTAAAATAACTATATTGTTATATAGTTACATATACATACAAACATACACTCACGCCTTTTTACCATAGGGGTAGGCAGAAACTACGGAACGCCTACGATTCTCTGCTACGATTCTTGCATACTTCTTTTGCTTCATCCACATTCATTCATCTTGTCATACACATGCGCCGGTTGCGGGTACTACGCACCTGATCTTTCTGAAGGATCTCACCAGGTCAAGTCCCAATCAGGTCGTGGTATGTCATTCTAGGGCGTCCCCTCCCGGCGACTCCACTGACATTTGCTTTATAAATCCCTTTCGTTAATCGCCTTTCATCCATTCTCTGGACATGTTCAAACCATCTCAGCATACCCCTTTCAATGCGTGTCACTATATCATCTTTTAAACCGCAACGCTACCTTATCACACTATTTCTCAATCTATCATTCCGAGTTACACCGCACATACTTCGCAAGGAACGCATTTTCACAGCATTAATTCTACTTTAATATTTCTTCTGCCATATCCAACATTCACTTCCATAAATGAGTGTGGGTACCAGCATACAATAACTATATAAGTTTGTTACTATACCTTCACTGGTGGTTTTCTAGTGATGTGCGAAACAAGGAAGTTCATAGCGATGTCCTCGCAGTTCATGTACTCGTCCACGTAGTCGCGGATGGCGGCCGGCAGAGTGCGCCAGTACGCCCACAGGTAGTACCGGTGCACGAACGCCGCGCCCGTCAGCACCATGCTTAACTCGCAACTGTTAATGCCATATTAAAATACTACATAGAATAAGACATTTTAGAAAACTGTTATTCAGTGATGGAACACGATCGTTTAGTAATATTATGCCAAAGAACATAGTTTCTTTGCAATTATTTCCAGAAATTCATTTCTTGAAATATATTTTTTTCTAAATGACCCGTCAATGAACAATGCCTGCATGTATAATCAGCTTATAATGTTTCTTCTCTCGGTGAAACGGAGTGAGCCGTAATCCACCACGCAGGCCTAGTGCGGGTTGGTTAATGTCACACGTCTTTGAATTGTTTGTTATTTGGTTTGGTTTCCTCACGCTGTTTTTCTTCACCGTTTTGAGAGCAGTGGTGATGAAATAATTTACACAAAATAATGCGCCTGTTTGAGTTCGAAGCTACGACCTACAACTTGTAAGTCGCAGCGGTTACCACTGGGCCACCACCGCTCACAATGGACAATAATTATGAAGACAAAACATAATTTGTAGGGTCATCATTATTTCATGAATTCATTCTGAATTTGGCGAAAAATCATGGTACTAAATAAAACATTTTAACCTCTCCCACGATTAGAATGCAACCTATGCAAAAATGTGCAGTATGCAGGTGCATATATGACTATTATTGCCATCCATTTCGTTTCCCTACATTTTTTGCAAATTAGAGCAGGAAAAATATAGTTTTACGAATTTCCATGATAAAAAAAATCGCAAATTTTTTTGCACACTTGGTGTGCAAATTACATTTACTGGGTTAATGATGCAGATGCAGATGAT
Source organism: Subacronicta megacephala (assembly GCA_958496365.1). Lineage (NCBI taxonomy): Eukaryota > Metazoa > Arthropoda > Insecta > Lepidoptera > Noctuidae > Subacronicta > Subacronicta megacephala. Next base: position 8,005,210 of record OY292516.1, on the reverse strand, counting down.
TTGTCATATCCAAATTTAACGTTACCAAAATTTTTTGTTTTATTATTCAATATAAATATGAAATAATTAATGATATCAATCTCACCTGTAGTTAGAGTTATAGAGGAAACCGTTGTTAAAATTGAGATCCCAAGCATGATACCGGCCGGGAAAGCCAACGATACGGTCTCGATGCTCACGCCACACCCTGCATGGAAACAAAACAGCATCTTAAATGGTGGGAGCAATAACAGCGACTGTATATATATAATATATACATCCTATCTGAAACTTTGAAAGACTCTTGACTGCCTCGTTAGTCTAGTGGTCCCAAGCGCAAGAGGTCCTGTCCTGGGTTCGATTCCCAAGTCCAGCAAAGTGTTATTGGGTTTTTCTACGAAATTCCCAGTAGCAGCTCGGGGTCTGGATTTGTGCCTGGTTAATGGCAATAGGCTCGCCCCCCTATTATATGGGACAAAACATACTGGCGAAATGTGGGTGTACAGTGGGTTATAGCACACTTAGACCCCGCCGGCCCAGCTAGTGTGGGTCAGATAACAGCTATAATCCACTGTACATTAGTACACCTCTGCCTAACCCTTCGGGGGAATACAGGCGTGATAGTATGTATATTTTTTCTGAAACTTTTCAAAACTTCTTTTTCATTTTTCTTTGCCTCAATTTATGTATGATCACCATGTTTGAGATGAAATAAATATTTTTGTATTTTGTATTTTTCACAGGATGTGACTATGTTTGAGTCAGATTTCGCACAGAGCTTATCACGGAGGAGAGAAAAAGCGGAGATGCCGCAAGGCAAAATTTCTTTAGAAAGCAGCGTCGCCTAAATGCGGGTGACAGGGGGACGAGGTACGGCGATGGCTCCACCCCAAGATGGAAAACCCGCCCTTTATTTGTAAATCCATCTAGTGGTGAATGGAATTATTACAGTCAAATTGAACTAGTTATTTTTCATTTTAGTTCGTCTATTTGCTACTATGGCGTAACAAAGCATGATACTTTGATCCAGAACATTCTATGTGCGTTAGAATGGCTCATCAATTAAAACCGACTACCTACCAACAGATGGCGCATTTTTCTTATATTAAATTCTTCTTGTTTTATGCATGAGGTAGGTATGTAATTTATCTATCAAATAACTTATTGTACGCAAAATAAACATTAGCAAGTAATTTGAGCAGAATATTGGCTACAATAATATGCATTGATAGTAGTAAAACACGTAATCGATAAGAACGGCTGTGAAATATCAAAACCCAGTACTTATCTGCATAAAACCAAATTTTACAGGAGAGCCGAAAAACGATTTCATATTACCTTTGACAGCTTGCCGTTTCAATAATATTAGTCGTACCTTCTTGGGAGTGATTGCAAAACTTAAGGTATATAACAGGTTTTAAAAAAATAGTTTTAATGCGTCTATCACAAAATATGTACGTCGAGGAGCAGTTACTAATAAAAACATTGGTTTTCTTAGACCAAACTTTTTGAGTGTGACAATTTCAAAACCTAGTAAGATCATTTGCCTTTTATTCATAAAAAACCTTGGAAAACAAAAAATCTTGACAATATTATACATTGAAGCGCACTTACATTTCACCATGTTGTCCTTTTAAAGCACTCAAGATTTATAAAACTGATTTTTAATCATTTTTAGAGACAAAAACACGCACTTGCAACTTCTTTTCACTTACTAAAATTGCGCGGGAGTTTTGACGATTATTTCAACCATTTCATTGCCTTAGTATCCACATGAACGATTTTATATCCAAGTAACTACAAGCACTTACTAGGTTTTTAAAATGGTTGACGAGATACTATGTTTTAATCTTGTAATTTTTGCATTTTGAAAAAGTTTACTGTAGATACTAGGTTTCCGACTTTGTGTAACTTCGTTTTTGACTTATTTTTGGGAGTTTTTGCTATCCTAGTATGTGAAGAGTGGTCAATAATGTACAAAAATGCAATAACAGGTTTTTTTTTAAATTTGTCAGATAGGTACCAGGTTTGGAAATTGCACAGCCGAGAAGTTGTTAGAAATCTTAGAATGCTCCTCTTCAACGGTAGATGTCCCTATCTTCAATTTCGCGATTAAAAACGACTACCTACCAACAGATGGCGCATTCTTCTTATATTAAATTCTTCTTGTTTTATGCATAAGGTATGTAATTTATTTATGAAATAACTTATAGTAAGCGAAAAAAAACATTAACAAGTAATTTGAGCAGAAAATAGAAATCTTAGAATGCTTCTCTTCAACGGTAGATGTCTCTATCGTCAATCTGACGATCAAACTAGATTTTTTTTGTTTTTATAATGAAAATATTAATTTTAGGGACTTACACGTGAAATGTTATGCCATCAATATGTTTCAGTTTTGATCCGGAACAATTTTTGCATCCAACAACAGCGCACTTCATTATTAAAACAATGTAACAATATTAATAACCTATTAATATTTAAAATACGATCCGAGGATCCGAACGCGATGACGATTCATTCGAAACTAAGGTTTTCGGCCCCGTCCACTGCGACGTCATGACCTAGTTGGAGGCGCATGACCTAGTTGGAGGCGCATGACCTAGTTGCCTTGTGGCATCTCCGCTTTTTTCTCTCCTCCGTGGGGCTGATGAACCTCCTTCTATTGAAGTAGACTAAAAATTAGGCATCAAAATACCTGAAAGCGAAAACGATCTCGTCGTGTCGCAGATGCGCGTCATCGTCGACGCAGAGTACGGCCTCGGTGTCGATCAGATGGTACGGCAGGAAGCGGTTGTTGAGAGAGTTGCGGGGCGCGCGCACCACGGCCACGGGGGCGCCACTGTCAGGCCACGAGCCCGCCCCGCCCGGCGCCGACGGACCGTTCCACACCACCACCACCTGGATAGGTACCATTAGCAGTGCCCACTGACGGATTTTTAAACTACTTTTTCATCAGAAACGAAACTGCTTGCTGCCTTTATTGACAATGAACTGATTTCAAAAAACTTATTTTCTACGAAACTTTTTTTTGGCTGGATACCACACTATATGGTATTAACTTTTTAAATTTATAATGAATAAGGCGAATTATTTGGGACTTATAGCTTTGATCTTTATTTTAGTCGTTAATCAGTTCGACTTTAAAGTGGAAGCAAAATGGCGTCATTGCGTATTGTTTACCCGATTAACTACACAATGGCTCATGAATCATGTTTGATAAGTGAATACTCACCTTATTTAAATAAGGCAACCCCCTCAATCTAGCCAACGCGGCCGCTAGAACTGCTTCTCTTTCATAAGTGAGGATGACGACAGTGAACTGTTCCCTAGGCCGATCGCCCCCCAGCGCCTCGCTGAACTCCCGGCCCGAGCCCCCCGCGCCTGCGCCGACCGGACGGAACCCCGCCGCCGACCCCATGAACCGCGCCTCTGATGTTACAGCCGGGTCCCAAGGCAGCTGCGGGTATAGCGCAAACGGTTCTCCCCACTCGTTCCATAATTCATATCCGTGTAATAATGCGACAGAATAGTTTCTTCGATACGCGGGACTGGGGTATGGTGCCTCGAGTGGCCCCAGAGTTTCCTCCGGCTCGGCGTCGACTGCCGGAGGGTCGATCCGCGGTGGAAAGTATGAATCGTTGAAGGCCGGCGCGCCTATTGTAGGAGGAACAGGCTGCGCAGGGATGTGCAGCCGCGTGCGCAGGTTGGCCAGCAGCGAGTCCACGCTCGCCTGCACCGAGCTGAGGTACCGCTCCCACAGCACGCGGCCCTGGCGCCGCATCGCCAGCAGGTCGGCGTCACCCATCGCCCGCAACAGGAAATGCAACTCGGTTACCCGCGCCCGCGGCAAGCACAGCGCAGCTCTCCGCCAGTCCAGTACCTCGTCGTATGGCAACCGGATTCGATCTCCGCCTAACAATACTGGAATCGCACCGGATCTTAGAGCCTCATACAGCCTCGCTTGCAGCAGCGCTGTCGTGACGTACGTCCGGTCCGCTGGCGCGAGTATTAACGCGAATGTTGAGTCCCTCAACACGGCGCGACGAGACCGATCCGTACCACACAGTGCCCAGTCTCCAATGGGTAGAACGGCGCGCCTCTCCACCGGTGGGTCGCATTCAAACTGCAGGTGGAACAAATCTGAAGCTGGTGCAGACGTCACCATCTTCTGCAAGGCCTCAATGAGAGATTTGTCATGATCCTTGTCTATACCTTTCGGAGGCGGTTGCGAGCCCTGAAAACTAAATGTAGCTCATGAATTCATACCTAGGAATCAACATCACGTTTTGAACGTTGACAAATGATATTTATATGTATAATATTATTAAACATGGAATACACGGATTGTTTACCTTAATAAATATTTACGTCTAGCAGGTGCCATGGGTGCACAGTCGGGCCACACATCGCCGCCGGGCGGGCCGAGTGCTGGCGGTGTTATGATGTCGAACCCGGGTCGGAACTGGTCATGTGTAAAGGTAGATTGGGCAATCATGGCTCTTCCTATCGACGCTCCACGGAAAGCATCGCCCGAGCCGACCGATAGCTCTCGCCGAGCTAAGTTCACTAATACATGATTGCGACCATCGCCTCCCCAGTACGGCAAGCTCTTGATAGCTGTCTCGTTCAACAATAACTTATATGTATCTATTGTTGGCCTGAAAATAACATGCAATACTAAGGATTTCAATTAACACTACAAAATTGAATACATATTCATTTTAATGCGCAACTTACGCGGGAGTTTTCTCAAAAGGAAAAGCTTCACCCACAATGACGATGTACACGCACGCTTCGTTTGGATTGCGTGTTATGTGTGTATTGTAGCCAAGCGTCTGTCGTAGAGTCGTCTTTAGAAAGCCGTCCACTTCAGCTCCAGCGAGAGGTGCAAACACGTCAGGGTCATAGAGGTAGACGGGAAAGCCAGATGTTAGGGAGCAACGGGAGTGATCGAAGCAAGAAAACATCCGACAATGGACTTCAAAAGAAGGTGCTACAGGGGGCAGAATGGGGGGCGGTCGTGAGGGCAGAATTTGTAAAGGTGGCGCCAGTTCTGGCGAGTCTCGGCGAATGGCCTCTAATTGTGCGATGCGCGCCTGGTCGGCCGACACCCGCAGGCGCTGCAGCTCGGCCGCCGCACGCGCATGTTCCGCTTTGGCACTGTCAGCCTTGGCGCTAGCTGCCGCTGCCTCTCTCTGTAGTCGCCCGCGTTTTGCTTCCAGTTCACGTAATTCAGTAGATACGGAAGCCTAAAATATAGATACATGTCTATAAAAATATTTATTTTATAAGCAAGTTATAAACTCTAATTCAAATAAATGTTCACCTAATGTAGATATATGATATTTATATTGTACAGAATTTTGTTTTCTTTTTGTATTTTTAGGCATTTTCCATGCAAAGATTATTAAGTTATTTTAGTGAAGGAAAAATACGACCGCGGGCAGGATTCGAACCTGCTTCTTCTGGTTAAGTATACCAGACGCTATGACCGCTAAGCCAACGCGACTCCCACCCGCCATGTCGAAATTTGCCTTCACATTTTTAATTTTCGTCTTTGAGGCGACGTCAGTGACATCTATTCGTCTGGTGTACTTAACCAGAAGACGTAGGTTCGAATCCTGCCCGCTTCACTAAAATAACTTAATAATCTTTGCATGGAAAATGCCTAAAAAATACAAAAAGAAAACAAAATGCTGTACAATATAAATTCCTTCACTAAAATAACAGCATTTTGTTGTTAAAACTTCACACATGCTTTTTCTCTTGTGCAAAAGCGTTGGATTTTTCTCACATTACAAACCTTTTTTTTTATTCTGTCAATAAATTAGATTATTCACATTTTACCTAGCCCGCCAAATTAAAATTATTGTTGGGTTTTTCGAAAGTTGCAGGCATACAGGTATTGCAGGTTGGTATATCTATTATTCATTATTTCAATCACCACCATACTCACCTTTATTCTTAACATTTCTTCAATTCTAATTTTTAAATCTGCAGCATTCATTGTTGAGATGTCGCCAAGTGCCTCCAGTGTATGTCGCATTGGATTATTAGACAAAGTACCAGATTCATCATACTGAAAGGTACATAAAAATAATTACTATTATTTTGTTTAAGAAATCCAATATGTACATTATGTACTACCACTATTTAAAGGACAAAATAAACAAGTTAAATTATAAACAACTAATATGTATGTATGTAATCCCACAAATTGGGATTATTTTTCTTTGTCTTGACTGTAAAAAATATTACACCTGAACAACAACACAACTTTATTACAGTTGGCCAGTGAAAAAAGGAATATTATTTATTTCTTTACAAATTATCAACCATAATTTCTTCAAATATTCTTGGCATTCTATGATCTATATGTCAACATACTGTTTTATTATTTCTGATGTATCAGATCTGATGTGCTGATGACCATACAATTATAATACAGCATAATATGGTTTTATAACAATGTGACTAGACATAGTCATATTTATACTACACTCCAATCTATACTTATATTATAAAGCTGAAGAACAAACTCTCAACAACTAATCTCAGGAATTATGAAGCGGAGCATAAATGAAAAATGTTGCAAAAACGGGAAAAAATTAAATGCCGAAAAGCCGAGAAACCACGCGGGCGACGCCATGGGCGGAAAGCTAGTGAACATATAAAATCGGGATCAAACTTTTTGTGTGAAAATGTTCCCAATATGGATGAATGTATTTATTTCTGGTTATTTATTTATTTATTTGGTTAAAAAATACACACAATAGTATATTCTAAATGATACCAACATAAACTCCTTTGAGTTTTACCGTGCATCATGGTCATCAATTACATTATAAGGTAAGAGGAACAAACAATATAAAATAAAACACAAAAAATTAAACATACACATTATAGTATAACACTTCTTAGTCTCTTGTTACACTCCATATCTTAACTCCAGTGTCAACAGATGATTAATGCAGAACTGAGTGAGACATCAAATTCAAAGCAAGGCTTGTTGAGGTGGCATTGACTAGGGCTGGTGACTGAGACAAAAATGTTCAATTTTCAAATATTTTTTTTATTTTTATTTATAGACAAAGGAAGTTTGATGATCAAATTGAATCGAACAACGAACTCCCTTGAGTTTTATGAAAAACTATATTTTTTACATTTATGCTTGAGTACCTAACATGGACAATAGAGTTGCATTATCAGCAACACCAGCAGGGCACACTACCACTACAACTAACACAAACTGTAAATAATTTAGTTTTTAAGAAAACTTAAAAAATCTGTAATGTCGATTTTCTAGGGTGAAATATCAATTCAGTGCTGTAAATTGATTTAAAAAAATATATTTTTTGTCCGAAATATCGATTCTTCGATTATCTATCTCAGATCGCCATCCCTACCGTTGGCTTATATATTGTAAAAATACAACTTAGATATCAAAACTAAAAATATAAGAGTAACTTGTTAAAGTACTTACCTTAGATAAATAGTAATGTGTGAACATAGGCACAACAAATAATATAACTGACACGAGGAATATAACACGGGATAGTTTTAAATGGCCTAACCACTGGCAAAATCGTTCGTAGAAATACATATTGCATAAATACACTGTGAATAATTATTATCTTTTGGTTATTTTCATTTTTGAGCTATCAAACAATAAATAGGAATTTGATTGTTATTTAAGATACTTGACATGAGTCGTATATTTATTATAGAAAACTTTTGTACGCAATAAACTTAAAATTAATTAATAAGGAGTATCAGAGTCGGTACCGTATGTTTATCATGTCGTGTCATGATGCTGACATTGTATCAGTCATGTCATTGTCAAAGCTTACTACGGGAATTGTCAATTTGAGATATCAATGTCAACACGTTAGTGATAATATTACAAAACTCGATAGTGTATTAGTCGATTTGTCACATTTGAAATACATAAATACAAATTAAGTCCTCATTTAGTAATTTTGGGATGAGCAATTGTTTTTAGAATAATTAACTATTTTAAGTAATTAGTGAACAAGCGTTTTTTATATTTTTACGGCACTGGAAAATCCTGGCTCTACTCTCAAAATAATATTATATGTACGCACAGCTACACATCAAGCTATACGCAACCAGTTTACGCTGGCCTCTTACTGTATGGGAAGCCTATACGGGATCAGCTTAAACTGGATTTGTATCTATAGGTTGACTTGTAGCCGTATGTACGAAATTCCCACTGTATCTTTATCTTGTCAATCGAAACCTTATTAAATAAACTATCTGAATACGTAAGTACGGTAGCCAGCACATCAAGTTACCACAAAATGTAAAATTTTCTTAGTTGATTTTGAACTTTGTCTGCAATAATTTAAGGTTTAAAAGCATTTGGAGAAATTTGAGTTTTGTATACCTAGACCTGCTGGCGACTGTACCTACATTCTAAACTTGTAGTTATGAATCATACGTAAAAGGGAGTCTGCTATTTTTCTCCAGGTTCTTTTAAAAACTCCGTAAAAAATAATAAAAAATATTCGTGTAAAACTTGTTTGCTTTTGTTTTATTGTTTTATTCACATGATAATATACATAGCAATTAAATAACACACTTTCCCACGTTTTTTTTTAGGTACACATCAAGGTTTACATTTCCAGAATAGGCTGGCCTTGAATTTCACGGAGAGCCTTTATAATAGGTGATCAGTCTAAACTGGATATGTATAGCTTGATGTGTAGCCGTGTGTACATACTGAGTAAAAAGTTAAAAACTAGCAGTGTCCCACAAAACAGTACAAACAGTTTGTCTGTGGAATTGAAAAGATATATTATAATATAAATATCTAAAGTTACAGCATAATTATATACTTAATACATATTTTTAAATTACAACAAATATGCAGTTAAGTATAACAAAAGTTAGGTTTCAGGAGTGATTGTAAGTATTGCACCACAAGCTTTACAATAACTTGCTTGTGTAATAACACTTAGTGTGAGTCAAGCGACTTCGAATAACTATTTATATTAAAGTACGTCGTACGCAGACAAAGGGTCAGCTGTCTCAAATGTTTAGTTTCAAAACAAACCACTTGAAAACAAAATCGCTGTAAGTGGTCCTCTCAAACAAAATAAATTTATATTTTACAAATAAATGTATAATATGTGAAAATAAAAAGGAAAAGGCATATCGCCTATCGAGAACCTCTTAGAAGGAATTAAAAAACAACAAAATACAGAGGTATGGATAAGTCATCAGTGGGCTGTCACACCTGTACTTTCACATCTATTGTTTGAAAATTAAATGGGATAAAAATATCCATAATAAATTATGTTCTAATTTAAAAAAGGTGTCTCAATTTTTCTGCTTTATAAGCCGCACTTATAATATTTTACGCACATCACGCTCTGGATGAAATACTGCTGACATAGAGATCTCCTAAGAAGGGATGATGCAGTCGCAGTCCACTGCTGGACATAGATCTCTCCCAAAAAGTGTCAGGATGATGCATTCGTAGTCCACAGCTGGGCATATGCCTCTCCTACGTTGGGCGACTATAAAGCGAACAAAGTTCAGGTACAAAAATATATAAAAATAGATTACATAAATTATGAAGGTAAGAAGAAGTACCTATATAGATAAGAAAAATTATAGGTATATAGAGCTAGGGGTGTAAAGAAATAAAGCAAGGGGATAGACAGACTGCCTTCTCACAACCTACACAGTACGTTTGTACCCGTTTCTTGCACATGTGACATAAGCGCCGTTGCCGGCTATTACGTCCAGGCAGAAACGGGTACTCGGCCAGATGATGTCTTTTGACTTCAAAGATACCTGGCCTTTTCGGTGTAGGTGAAACAAATGAAAGGGAAGAATGCTTAGATAAAAGTGATTTTATAAGAGATAGCCTAAAAGAGCGATGAGTGAAATGTGAAGCAGTAGCAGACGAAGAAGAGGAAGACTGCTTAACAAGAATGAAAGCATTAAGTACAGACACATTCAGTAGTCGAAGGAATAGTTTTTTGTACCAAACCTTTGTTCGCTCTCTTTCCAGTGGGTACATAGCCAGCATCTGGTCTTTTTTGTCCACCCCACCCATCATGATATTGTACTCGAATATCAGAATGGGTTTGGTGGCATCATTCACGCGAGCGATGGCGTTCCCATGGTACGTAGAGATCGTCGCAACACAGTTCTGATCTCTCCATACCATCAAATCGACATCGCCTGCCGTGAAACCAATAATGTCACCTGGCCGCATACTTCCTTTCGTAAGACTGCTCAAAGCCTCGGGCACAAACTTCCTATTGGTCCTGAGAGTGCCAACGCAATCGAACCCTATGGATTTTAATCTTCGGGCGAGAGCAGGCGAATTATAAAAATTGTCCATCCAAAGCGTGTAACCTTTGTTTTCAAGGCCTTTTATTAGCCTTAAAACAATTGTCGGCGTAAATCCGTCTAACGGACCTGGAGCGTGCTGAGTGACGGAGCTTTTATGAGCGTGAACCTCAAACCGCCACAGATAACCGGTTTGAGATTCACAAATCTCATAGGTCTTAATACCTACTGAGGCGGCTTTGTTTGGAATGAATTGATTGTTTTCCAACCAACCTTTCCACTGCAGAAGAGACTCATCAAGCGCAATATTTTGGCGCATGGTGTACATACGCTGAAATTTGTCGTTTAAGTGTGACAGCACCGGCTGAATTTTATAAAGTTTTGCATCGGAAGCCTCCAGATCTAGCGCACACATGTCCCTATTACTATTGAAATGTAGGCACTTACTTAGGAGCTGAAACCTTTTTAGACTCATGTGCACACTAAAACCTGGCGTAGCGAATATGTCAGGGCTGGCAGACCAGTATTCTTCGATCCGGCTCTTAACCACCATCCCCATCGCCAGCACCATGGCGAGATAAACGTACAATTCGTCGACCGACGTATCTAGCCATTGGCCGATGCGATTGCTTGGATGGAGACAGTGGCTATCAAACATCTGTTCTGCCACTTCCTGAGCATACCTATTGGTTTCCGAGGCTATGTACTCCATAAATTGCCGATCCCAAATGGCAATAAATGTCTCATATGGGTCAACACATGGAGTTGTAGGACCCACATTGCTGTTGGAAAACCTTTCCCGCCTCAATTCAGGTGGAATTTGGGGATGTGGAAACGGAGTCCAAGCAAAATCAAAAAATGACGACGGTCCGTGTTCGGTGAGAGGTTCAGTGGAAGAGGCTTCGGTAGAAGTGGTCGGACGGCCCGGTTCGGGGAAAACATCGTCCACAGGCGTTTCCATGGCGATCCGGAACCTCCGTGGAATTAAAGCGACGGGAGCCGCCGCATCTTCATCATCGCTCTCGTCAGAATCCGGTTCACTTCCTGATTAAACAAGTAATTAGTTGATGTACAATCCCATACAGAAGATAACTTCGTCAGGCAGACCATCACGCCGTTCCAAAGGGTTAGGCAGATGAGCACTTTTTTACACCCACAGTTCGCCGGTATGTTTAGGTCCCATGTAATACCATGTGCATGTGGATTGATTGCTCCTCTCTTCAATCTTAACAAAAATCGAGGAAGATTTAGTAAAAAATTGTTAAAACATTATAGCGAAGTAAAAAATTTGTTAAACCTGAGATAAAAATGATAATATCATTTTTATCTCAGGTTTATTGACCATATTATGGTCAATAAAGTGGATCACTCAAACCGCGCGCTTATAAAAAACGTCGTAATGTATATCTCAAAACATAAAGCTTTTTCACTTCTTATTTCTTTATTGAAAAATTGTTAAAAATAGTTAAAAACTTTTAACAATTTGCGAATGTTAAAATACGAGATTTGTGGTCTTCCGTACGAGGTACGAGGACACTATCAACCTCGTACAATTATGTACGAGATTTTGATAATAAGGCCATACGAACATTTTACATCACCGTTATTTAATTATAATAGTAAAAACTTGAAAAAAAATCTACAAACCGCATTGAGAACGCCTGGAAGGGCCTGGTCCATGAAGTCTCCCCATATCACTAAACCGCAAACTCGTTGATTTGTATTTTGCCTATCCTAACCTACGGTGCTCAGACTTGGCCTTTGACCGATTGTTTGAAGTCCAAACTAATGGTATGTCAGAGGGCGATGGAGCGCAGCATCCAAATATATATCTTCACGCTAAGACCAATAGGAGCGGAGTATAAATGAAAAATGTTGCAAAAACGGGAAAAAAAATTCTTTTTAAAAATGCAGAAAACCCGAGAAACCACGCGCGCGAAATGCTAGTGCATAATAAATGTACGCACGGCGGCGGCACGGCTACACATTAAGCTATAAAAAACCAGTTTACGCTGGCTTCTTATTGTATGAGAAGCCTATACAATGCGGGATCAGCTTAAACTGGATTTGTATAAGTTACCGCCGTGTGTACGAGGTTCGAAAGCTAAAATACGAGATTTTTAGCTGCATATGTACGAGGGATTTTTTCTTACAGTTGGCAACCCTGTTCACAAATTCGAGATTGCTCAGCGTGCAATGGAGAGAGAAATACTGATTATTGAAAAGCTTTTTCATAATAATTTTGTTAAATTAAAGTATCCATAACATATAATATACCATCACGCCTGTATTCCCCGAAGGATAAGGCAGAGGTGTACTAATGTACACCCACATTTCGCCGATATGTTATGGTCCCATGCACGGAGGAGAGAAAAAAGCGGAGATGCCGCAAGGCAAAATTTCTTTAGAAAGCAGCGTCGCCTAAATGCGGGTGACAGGGGGACGAGGTACGGCGATGGCTCCACCCCACGATAGAAAACCCGCCCTTTATTTGTAAATCCATCTAGTGGTGAATGGAATTATTACAGTTAAATTGAACTAGTTATTTTCATTTTAGTTCGTCTATTTGCCACTATGGCGTAACAAAGCATGATACTTTGATCCAGCACATTCTATGTGCGTTAGAAATAGGGATGTTAAAAAATAATCGATTATTAAAAAAAACGATTATTATTTCATAAAAACCGATTTTTTATGAGCAATTATTATTAAAAAAAAAACGATTATTTATTAATCGATATTTTTATTTTAAGTGTCCCCTTTTTCGATTTTTTTCTACTGGCATCTATTAAAATTACAAGAAACACCGCTACCGGGCAGGGGGGGGGGTTCGTTATTATTTTGCAAATTGTTCGTATTTAACCTTCGAGCAACAGGGAGTAGCCTTAGCGATTTATTACCAACCAAATAGTTCTGCCATTTTTTTGCAGGGGGAAATGTGCCCACAAGCGCAGTTCCGAATTACTACAAGCAAAACTAAAACTGTAATGACGACACTAACACATACAAAATTAAACAATACCAACAAGCATTGCACAGCGCTGAAACAGCAAATAGCCGTCTAACCAGACGAAAAAACATGCAGCACTAAAACGCTTTTTAAGTTAAGGCTCTCTCGCTAATAAGAAAGGTCGAAAGCGCCGTAAAATTCATGGCGCTTTGACGCATAGGCGTTTGGTTCAACGTAAGTAAGGTAACATCACTAAATTATTCATCGGCAAGAATTCGGATTTATCGCTCGACCGATACGTATTTTGGAGGGGCTAGCGGACCAATATTAGCAATGTTGGTACACAAATCTGATAATAATTTAAAATAGAATACACGAATTTGGTGTCTAAATGTAATTAAATAGAAAAATACGGTAAAGATTTATTTACATGTGATATGTCATACCATGTTTATTAGTAGATTTGATGTTCCAGAAAATAAAAATCGATTTTTAATAATCGTTTTTTTTACCGCAAAGTCACATCCCTAGTTAGAATGGCTAATCAATTAAAACCGACTACCTACCAACAGATGGCGCATTTTTCTTATATTCAATTCTTGTTCTTGTTTTATGCATAAGGTATATAATTTATCTATAAAGTAACTTTTAGTAAGCAAAATAAACATTAGCAAGTAATTTAAGTAGAAAATTCGCTACGAATAACATGCATTGATAGTATAAAAACACGTAATCTATAAGAAGTTGTTAGAAATCTTAGAATGCTTCTCTTCAACGGTAGATGTCTCTATCTTCAATCTGGCAATCAAGCTAGAAAATTTGTGTTTATAAAATGAAAATATTAATTTTAGGGACTTCACGTGAAATATTATGCCATCAACATGTTTCAGTTTTGATCCGGAACAATTGTTGCATCCAACAACAGCGCACTTCATTATTAAAACAATGTAACAATATTAAAAACCTATTAAAATACGACGGATCCACGGCTCCGAACGCGATCAAGATTTATTCGTAACTAAGGTTTTCGGCCCCGCCCACTGTGACGTCATGACCTAGTTGGAGGCGCATGACCTACTTGCCTTGTGGCATCTCCGCTTTTTTCTCTCCTCCGTGGTCCCATGTAATAGGGGGCCTCTTGCCATTAACCGGGCATAAATTCAGACTCCGAGCTACTACTGGCAATTTCATAGCAAAATCTAATAACACTTTGCTCGGCCTGGGAATCGAACCCAGGACCTCTAGCGTAGCAGTCGCGCTTGGGACCACTAGACTAACGAGGCAGTCTATAAATTAAAGTATTTTATTGTTATTTAAATATGGTCACCCTACACGATGTTTTTCTTTATGAAGTTAAAAATCACTTATCTAATGAATAGTTACAGTTAAAAAAACATCAGATAGGTATATCAAGTTTTAGTAAAAAACAATTAACAATTTTGGATACAATCTCAGTCTGCCTACCAAGAATAGATAAGTAGTTATAGGTCGAAGTATGGAACACTCGGACGGCATATTGGAGGAAAAAATAAAGTTGAATTTCTTCCTTCAGCATATAAGCTTTGTCACACTCATTCTTTAACAAATTCACTCTTATGTTTAGCCATATTATACAACATAAATAATTCGTATTTATTCAGTATATAGTAATAATTTTTAACTTTTACTCATACGGCCCGTGTGCGGAATGAGTGATCCAAATTAATCGTAATAAATTTTGAAACGGACTGTGCAAGTGAATTCGCAAATTGTTAAAAGTTTTTAACTATTTTTAACATTTTTTTTAATAAAGAAATAAGAAGTGAAAAGGCTTTATGTTTTGAGATATACAATACGACGTTTTCTATAAGCGCGCGGTTTGAGTGATCCACTTTATTGACCATATCATTTTTATCTCAGGTTTAACAATTTTTTTACTTCGCTATAATGTTTTAACAATTTTTTACTAAATCTTCCTCGATTTTTGTTAAGATTGAAGAGAGGAGCACTCAATCCACGTGCACATTGTAATACCGGGTGAACCTATTCCCATTACCCGGACACAAATCCAAACTACGAGCTACTGTGTCTAATCGTATTAATCTGTGACATAGATAGACTACGATTCTGCTACTGAGAATTTCTTACATAAATCCAAAAACAATTTGCTGGGCCTGGGAATAGGTTCATAAAGCGTAGCAGTTGCGCTTGGGACTGATAGACTACCGAGGCAGTTCAATTTAATACAAAATCAGCACTTACCATAATTGATATAAGGTATTTGGTCGTCTGTAGTCTGAGGAGCACGGGGACGCTGCTTACGGGGCGAAGTGCTGGCAGCTGAGCTACCACCACATTCCACAATTCTGAAACGACACCCAGGTTAAAAACAATCTTATAATAATAGTACAATCAAAATAATATTCGCAGCTAATATACTTCACGTAGAACTACTTACCGGCTCCAAGTACGCTTCCTCTTTTCATGCAATGGTTTCTCCAAGGGCTCGCCCACTGGTAGTGATTCGATATTCTGAATCATTATGCTGAAAACCACAACCAAATTTAAATACCCAAAACTATTGAAAGTAATGAAAAATCAAAATGAATAAAACATTTAGGGGGATCATTTTGCCTTTTGGTTTTTCGCAAAATGTTCGTCTATATTATAGATCCTAGAATTAGTTATAGACTATAACACATTCTAAGATCATGGCAGTAAGAATTGCGACATCAACTTCAACATATTCACACTTGAATCCAAAAAGGTTTGCTTAAGTCTTTATCGTAGAAATAGTAGTATAAAATAAAGAATTCGGCCAAAATTTAAAATCATTTTAAGCGGATCGTCAAGGCACGATCCGCTTAAAATGATTTTTAACGGACGCCAAATTAAAATTATATCTTATTTAATGTAGCAGACCTATTGTAAAATGACAATTTATTTTACACTACAGTCTACTTTCAAAACAGAACAGAATCCTAAAGTAGGAACACTCGACTGACTCGAAACATTATATACTGTATTCGTGACTCGGAGAGCGGACTACATACCATCACGCTTTTTCCCTGAAGAGTTAGGCAAATGAGTACTAATTTACACCCACACTTCGCCAGTAGGTATGTTTAGGTCCCGTGTAGCAAGGAGCGAGCCTACCTACCTAACTACTAACCGAGCTCCAATCCAGAATCCAAGCTGCTACTGAGTATTTCGTAGAAAAACTCATTGACACTGCTCGACCTGGGAATCAAACCCAGGACCTTTAACGTAGCATTCGCGCTTAGGACCATCACTAATGAAGCAGTCACGCATTTACATACCTGCTTAATATTTCTGTGGCACTGAGTCGTAGGTATGCTCTGTGGCATACACAATTGAACTTTCAACTTGTCGCATTTCGAATACCTAATTATATCTTTACATAGTATAGTCGCTCTCGCTGTTTATACGCTTAGGTCTTTTAAACTACGCAACGGATTTTAATGCAGTTTTCAGCACTTGCTCGAGTTATTCAAGAGGAAAATGTTGTATACATGCAAACCACGCAGGCGAAGGCGTGTGTGTCAAGCTATTATAAACAGTAAATTAAGAGTAACATGAGTGTATGCCGCAAGGTGGTAACTTGGGACCAATTTAATCCTAAGGTAAAATTAAATAAAACTAGGTATAATAACTTTTGAATAACAGAAGAAATTTATTGGCAGACACAGTTATCAGTACATTATTATAATAGATTGTATAGAAAAACAGTGAAATCTACAACATTATTTTTAGTATATGCGAAACTAGAATATAGTTTGGTCAGAATAAGTAACGGAATCGATTCCAATAATTTTTACAGCATGTTATATTTTTTCCCAAAAAAATTAAGTACCTATCCGCAATTATACGCGCATAAAACAGGTCACTGCCGGTCACAGCGGCACTAGGCAGGTGCACACAGCAGGGCGGGGGATAAAACAACCCCTTCAGTCGCCCCAAATCGATGCTACAGATTGATGCGACAGACAACCAGATGACATAAGAAGGTTATAACTTTGTCACTTTCAAGATACAGTTTTAAAATATTGTATATAGATTCTTTACCTAAAAATACTAGACACGTGTACCGTGTTTCGTATATACTAAAATTGACCTTGTATACAAAAAAATATCACGCTACTCATACAGACCATCTAATGTAAATGAATAGCAAATAATTTCTTCTTACATATTTTTATTAAAAATAAGAAATCGATTACAACTTAAGGCACGAGGCGTTGGGGCACATGGAATGATAGAGCCCTAACAATACGAGGCTTATATATAAATAACATTTGAACATTATAAAAAAAAAAAAACATAAAATTTTAACAATTAACCAATTGAACAGTCTTTTGTGGTGTGGGTACCACTAATCTATAACAGCCGCGTGAAATTGAATTACACGTAGCATTAAATCGATTAGGTATGAGTATGTATTATTTATTTATCATATATTTTTAATTTTGTTAGTTGTAAATATTATTAAATTTATAACACTTAGGTACTATTTTTTTAATCTATTGTACTTACAATACTGATTTATCGCTATTCGAGTTTTTATTTTCTAGTTTAGCAAATGCTTACAAGGCTACAAAAGAATACATTCTAGGTAAATCTATTTTGTTCTTACTTACATATTTTGTTACTTTATTTTTTTTTGTTTTTGGAAACATACTAATTCATTCCGACTTAAATACTTTCTTTATAGAAATAAGTACCTACCTGCCTACGTGTGTGTAGGTATTCTAAAAAAAATCTAATTCAAAACTCAAAAAAGAATTTTGAGTTATGAATTAGAATTATTTATGTTATAGTTTCCTTTTTGCTCACGAATACTATATCAAACTTATACTGTATCTTCTTGTCACAGTGGTGTTTCAGTAAATGATTGAATAATTCCCCTGGAGTAAACAACAAGTCACATTTGAAACAACTTTGCTTGGATATTTTCATCCTAATATTACAGTTATTTGAATGTTGGAGAGCATTTAATTCTTCCAAGAAATGTAAGCCACAATCACATTTATAAATTTTTTCAAGCTTTTTCGAACAGTCTTTAGTGATTTCTTTATCAAAACTTTGTCCATTTACTTCATCTATCGGCTCCCTAAGAAATTCGGGATTTGCTCTTAATGTTTCTTTAGGCGCAACCTCAAGGCTCGCAGGTGATCCATCGAAAGTTATTATTTCCCTATTGAACTCATCAAATTCGAAATCACTTTCATGCAGTTTACAGTGATATTTCAATTCACTTTTTAAGAAATACAAACCACATTTGGGACATTTCAGTTTAGATTCATCGGAAACACAAACGTGTTTGGAAATACACATTTTTGTTCGTAAGCATAAGTCGCAATTTTTACATTTATATATTGTATGATCATATTTAGTGCCACTAAAAGTCGATCTGAGTTCCTTCTTTCGTGCGTCGCTTTTTTTTCCAAACATAACTATGGTTATATTTTCAGCATTAAAAGTTTCTAACTCTTCATGTCTAATAAAATGTAAGTCATAATCTTGTCTTTGCAAAAGCAAACCACAAGTCACGCATATTTTTAAATTATCCACGTCACATTTATGATCCTTACGTTGAAATTTGTCAATCACCTGGTAACAATTTCTACATTGATATAAAGTGAATTTATTACATGCTTCAAACATTATTGAGTTGAATGTTTCATGTTCCATCTTATTAAATGATACGATTTTATATGCCTTTAAATTGATATCTATACATTTGTGCTCTTTTTCATGAAATATTCGATAATTTATCGAACCAAAACATAAACCACATGAGGTACACGGAAATGTTCTTAATTTAACACATGATTTATCCCTAGCGTTTTTCACGTGCATGTACAAAGAATGAGGGTCAATAAAACTCAAGCATTTTTCGCATTTGTAAAGTACCAAACTTAACGACCCGGGTTGCAGTTCTTCCATTTTAAGTCTGCATTCATATTTATACATTGAATTATGCAGAATTTTTCCAATTTGTTCATCTGCTACATAAGCAAAAATATGTTTAGTCCAAAAATCGTTATTGAAACGAAAATAAAATGGATCAAAATCAACTGTTAACGAATTATTGAATTTGCCTTTTAAATGCAACTTATTGTGACTTTCGTAATCACCTCTATCAAATATTAAATTGCAATTTTGGCATTTCTCTATGTCTAGTTGAACTTTCTTACAGTCGTAATGGTCTTGACAGTGCTGCACAACTCTATCATATGTATTAACTGTAATTTGGCAACCTTTACACGTGTAAAACAAAATAACATCTGCAGTAGTGATATCGTCTAAAACAGGAGAATTAGAATCCATACATGATAGGTCATTAGTAAGTCTTAATTCAGAATCTGTATCTTTTATTTTGGCATTAACATTCTGGATTGAATAATTATGAAAAGACATATGCAACTTGTAAGCATGTTCTGTTAACTTAATGGAGCAAATATCACAAGTGATATAATCCTGATCCTGGCACGAATGTATTTTAATAGCAAAATTTCTTAAGAAGTGTACTCCACACATATTGCATTTAGGATACTCAGGTATTGGAGGACATATTTGTTTTTTAGTTTTAAGGTCAAAGAACGAATAATCTTGAAGATTAAGTTGCTTTTCTTTATGTATCCCTTTATGTGTTGCATGAGTTTTCATCGTCAATATAAGCCCGCATTCTTTACAAATAGTCTTGAGCATGTGGCTACATCTTGCCTCGATATGCACGTTACGTGTAAAATTAATATTACTTACAAAACATTTGCAGGTATGACAAAAGTTCATTACCAACTTGGAACTTTCTTGTAAGTTTTGGGTTATCTGGTTATTTCTTTTACAGGTATCTTTTTTGATTTTATTTGATTTGATTTTAATTTTATTTGTCCGTGATTGTTTTTTATCTATTATATCGGATTCAATTATGATAAAGTCAAAACAGTTATTGTCTTTGTCTTTATGATTTAATTCATGAGAATCCATATCATCTTTGTTAATTAACACATCACATATTCTACAATATAAAGAGCATGGTGTTTCTGAGTCGCATTTTTGATAATGAAGCAAAAAGCTTTCTTCACTGTAATGAACAGTGCAATTGGAACATTTGTATAAAACCCGCCTGAATTCCGATTCACTAAGAGCGTGCACATTGAAAGTTCGAGAAAATAAATGTTGTTTGACATGTAGGTCTTTATCTTCTTTTTTGAATATTCTTTGGCAGACTGGACACTCCCAATTTTTCAACATTTTCGAGTGATTTATATGCTCCATAGCTGTATTCGATGATAAAAAGAAAAAGTCACATTTCGTACATTTAAATAATGTACTTTTTAATGCACACTGAATGTCCTTACTCAATGCTTCCGGGTCTTTATTATCTTTTTGCTCATCCGGAGGAAAAATGGCCTCTCTCAATTTCATTTTATGGTACTTATATAAGTGTGCATTATAAGATTTAAAATCTGACATTTTTGAAGAACATAATTCGCAATTTGAATCAAATGGTACTTTTTCAACTGTAGTTACTTCCTTTATGTTATGATCAGTTACTATGTGTCGGCTGTAAAACTCAAATGTAATATTATATTTAGAACAAACAAAGCATTTATAAAAAGTATTAGGTGATTTCATTGATGATTTTTTCATTTTAGATATTTTATTTTTATTTATATATCTTGTTTTCGTTCTGTGAACTGACCTTATATGGTATTCTAGTTCCCCGTGACTCTTGAAATGCTGCGAACATATGCTACAATTAGTTTTCAGGCTCAAAGTTTTACTTTTAAATACTCCTTGTGCGTTATTTCTAATTGCAAACATTTTATTCTTTTTATTTATGTCGTCACCCAGTCGTTGTGCGTCGTCAATCACGCTTTTTGCAAATTTTATCTTATTGTTTTTATTTAAGGTCAAGTTATGATCAGAATGGTGATGGTGGTCTCCTACATGTTCATCATATTTTTCTTGAGAACAAAATTCAAGTTTACATTTAGTACATTCAATATTTTGAGATATGTCATTTTCTTTAACACACTCTTCTTTGATTACTCTGTCGTTACCTTTTTTCTGAGATTCCTTGGGTGTTGCAGAATTATTGGCACCAGTTACTGGATCCAAAACTTGGTAAAGATGTTCGATTAAAGAACTCTGGCTTGAAAATAACAGTTTACAATGGAAACAGGCAAGCCCTGTGGATTTTTCCGTTTTACTTACTTTATTTGAAACTTCTATTTCATCAGATTTCATTAATGTTCTGTTTGTTTTACCATTACCATGCAGATTTCTAAAGTGTCTTATTAGATTAGATCTGGATGAAAGAGTCATATTACAAGTATTACATTTAAATAATTTATTAGAAAGTTTTCTTTTCAAAAAATTTTTTGGTTTTGTTGTACCATAATTGTTTTTTCTACTATGGACATTAATCATATGAAGACTGAGCACATTTGATTTTGGAAACAATATTAGACAGGATTTGCAGTACCTTTTACATCTATCCAAAAAAGGACTCACATTTTGTAATATTAACTTAGGTTCTTGCTTTGTTACACTATTACAATTATGTTTATTTTTTTCCCAGCCTAAGCTAGGCTTTGATCCTAGCATGATTAAGTTGTCATGCAAGTACCTCGTTTCTTTTGGAATTCCCGTGGCTTCAGGTCCATTATTAGAACTAGATCTATCAATGTCGTGTAAATGTGTAGGCAGCAGAGATGTTGGATCATCAGTAATTACTGCTTCTTGACTTGATTCTTCAAGAGTAGTGTCTGGCAGTGCATTAAAACCTGAAACAAACGACTTGAACTAAACACAAATGTTTATTTTAAATTCTCCTGAACAAGACAGGCATGGATTATAATGGACCGGTTTTCTTTACATACCCATTTAAGTTTTGTTTCGAGGAATGTTCAAAAAAATATTCAACATCATAGATGGCACAAGTTTCTAATTGGCTTCATTGCAATATGAGTTGATAATAGGACACAACTGACCTGGCATATTCACTCTAGTTAACTCTGTTATGGACTTAAGCTTCTGTGACGTATTATCATGGTAGGTAATTTGACTAACGATACTTGTTGTTGTATATACTTAAATATAGTAGTAGTATTATTTTTTATATGTATTAATAAAAAATCCGAGATCTGTCCTATGCAAACAACATCACAATGCGATGCCGCGAATGGTATTATGAACCATTAATTTAAACCCAACACTTCGTCATCAACCCATTACATTGTCCCACTGCTGGGCACGGGTCTCCTCTCAGTACGAGAGGGATTAGGCTATAGTCCGCCACGCTAGCCTACTGCGGGTTGGCAGACTTCACATGCCGTCAAGAAAATCTCTCGGGCATGCAGGTTTCCTCACGATGTTTTTCTTCACCGTTTAAGCGCGTGATAATTAATTATTAATACGCACATGACTTCGAAAAGTCAGAGGTGCGTGCCTTGGATTCGAACTCGAGACTTTTGACTTGGCATTCCCATGGTCGTATCACTAGGCTATCACTATCACTAGGCTATCACACAACAATTAAGCAATTCCAATAAACCAACATCTAAAGTTTTGAGAGTTGAATACCATGAATTCAAAAATTACAAGGTGTTATATCAAAAGCAGGTTTTTATGCGGAGTAATTTTATTGATATTTAATTCTTTAAAAATAGACGTTAAATACAGGTTTCTTTGAAAATTTGGACATCTACTTAAATATGATTTAATATAACTTGATGATGCATTACAGTAGTATTCTGTGTAGTGTTTAATATGTATATTTTAAGATTTTAAGATTAATTTTATTGATATTTACTTCTATAAAAATAAGACGTTAAATACAGGTTTCTTTGAAGATTGGGACACCTACTTAAATATGATTTAATATAACTTGAATGCATTTTAATGATGATGCATTACAGTCGTATTCTGTGTAGTGTTTAATATGTATATTTAAAAATTTTCATTTTTTTTCCAATAAACTCTGAATAAATGACACAAAAGCAAATATTTTCCATACAAAATATTTTACTTTACAGGTTTTAGCTTCCTCGATAAATTTTGTGTGAAAAGTAGAATAAATGTAGTGGTACCACGAAGATGTCGCGCCTGCAAGCGCAATAGAGGCGGACAATTTGTACAAAATTTGTCCTTAGGTTCTTCTTTTGTAATTAGGTATTACTAAATTATTTTTTTATTCGATGTGCGAGGGAATTTAGTATGTACAGGCCGACCGTTTAACTCGCGTATCGCCTGCGCGGTAAGAAGGGAGCAGGAGGAGATGTTAGCGGATGTGTGAAAGAGGTGCGCGGAGCAGAGAGCTTACGTCAAGTGCGGCAGTACGCTGGCTGTGCTCACAGCGCGCGGTTGGTACTTTTGTTACGGACGCTTGGACATTAACGCACAAGGTATACGACTGCCAAGATAAATCTCAAGATGAATCGCTCTTCCAGTTTTGCGAACAAAATTAACAAGCAAGCTAAACAAATAGCATGCAATGTATATTCCTTTTTTAAAGCCAGAAAACAAGATCATAATTCTACAGAGTATCTTGAAGACGTAAACCTAAACAAACTTGTTGCTAAAGCTACAGGACTTTCGGTGACTACCATATGTAAAATAAGAAAAGAAGGAAATGAACTGAAAGATGAACAAAATAATGTAAATTTTAAATCACCAAAAAAAATTAAACAAATCCGAAAGAAAAAAAATGAAGTTGACAGTTTTACAGAGAGCGTTGTTAGAAGACAAATAATTCAATTTTATACGGTTTATAAGAAGGTTACTAAAATTTTATACGCAACCAAATTGCGGATTTTCTTAAAAAAGGCCAGGTTCCGAGCACCCTAAACCGACGGTCATGCATGAAGAGATTAATGAATGTAAATGAAGCGAAAGTAGTGTGCCAGGATCGTAGCAAGTGGAAATCTATAGTCTCTGTAATAACTATAGTCTACCCCCATGGGAGACAGGCATGACAATATGTAATAAAAGCTTTTTTGGCATGTTGCACACGGTTGGAAAGAATACAGACTAAAGAACATTTTAAAAGAATCCGAAGATCCCAATCCTCTTAGGTTCTTTTTAAAAATTTTAAGTAGAGTATTAAGTGTATTTTACTTTTTCAAAAAACTACAGAAATGAATACAAAGGAACAACTTAGATGTTATTAACAAGTAATTTTGAATTTCATAGAACCATTCAAGAGTAGACACAAAAATTTAGAGGAAATTTGAATGTTATACTAATAGCTTTAAAAAAAATGAAACTTTAAAGCCAAGTTCTTGAATTTGTCAACATAAAGTTTAAAAAGTTGTAAAAATACCAGTGTGACAAACAATGAGCTATTGGGCCTGAAGATTTAGCTAATGCCCTCTTCCATCAGCCAATTCCATTTGGAGAACAATGCACCAAACACCCTGTATAATAAAAATAATAGGGGGGACCCAGAACGCTGCCCTGTGGAACACCGAATTTATTCTTTATGGAGGTAGACCATGGTTATATGCTTTAAGTTCATTGTTTTCATAAATATTTACGATTTCAAAAAATTGCCAATGAAGTATATCAGACCTATCAGACCCATTTCAATGCGGTACATTTAATTCCATACATATAGATTTTTTTTAGCAGGTCATGTATGCAAAAACGAAAGCCTTAACCATATCGAAATATATTTACAATAACAATTTTCCCAGGGTCAAGGCTTTCTATTTTAGTGTCTACAAGATCAGCACATGCTAACATACTACATTTTCCCTTCTAAAATCCATAAAGTTCCTGCCGCATAAAGTTATGTTTCTGAATGAAACTTTTCAGGCGTTAAATTTTTTTTTTGAGAGAATATGGCTACTTTACTCTTTTTATGAAGGGGCTTCACTGTATACAGTTTGAGAGAGCTTGAAAACACTCATGCAAAAAAAAGCTTAATTAAATGTGTTAATATTGGGGTAATTTCTATTGAACAGGATTTTTGTTGCTATTTTGTTATAAATTTATTCACAACTACATAGATGCAAGAAAATGCTGCTATGTAGATTAGTTTTGCATGTGTTAATTTCTTAAGTTGTTTTAAATTGTCAAAATATTCATTGAATGTTTCTGCTATATTTTATAAGCTGCTTAGTATTAGATCTCCTTTTCTGATGCTATAGATAAGGTCCATATGGTTTGTGGCTTCAGTTGTGTGTTCATGGTAAGCAGTTGTGTGTTGATTTTCCCAGCCTGTATTTTAAAGAAATAGAATAAGACAAGTTACCTTCGTCATAGTATTGATTTATTTCCTTTTTTATCACAGTGATATCAGGAAATATCCTTTTGATAGAAGGATTATCCATCACATCATGCTCCTCTATATCAATCTCATCAGACATTGTAACCTGAAATAACAGGATGTTTAAGAAGATATTTGAACAGTCACCGGCTGATTCAAGTTATTTAAAAATCTGTCTCCTTTATAATTTTACTGTTTTCTACAGTTTTACCTCTTTGCTTACGTCCTAAGGATTGTATAGCCTCAACCTCACTTAAAAGTTGGGCCAACAAATACTTAAACATTATTAATTAACCGCCTCGTTAGTCTAGTGGTCCCAAGCGCGACTGCTACGCTAGAGGTCTTGGGTTCGATCCCCAGGTCGAGCAAAGTGTTATTGGGTTTTTCTATGAAATTCTCAGTAGCAGCTCGGAGTCTGGATTTGTGCCCGGTGAATGGCAATAGGCTCGCCCCCTATTACATGGGACCTAAAACATACCGGCGAACTGTGGGTGTACATGAAGTACACCTCTGCCTAACCCTTCGGGGAATACAGGCGTGATGGTATGTTATTAATTAATACTAGCATAGACTTCAACTGCTTTTCCCAACTTCCAAGGGTTATAGCAGATGTTAAATAACCTTCCATAAGGGGAATTGGGCTCAACATACACATATTAAAAAAATAAAAGCTTAAAAAGAAATTTCAGCTGTTTAACATAACTTAACATAACATAACATAACATACCATCACGCCTGTATTCCCCGAAGGATTGGGCAAAGGTGTACTAATGTACACCCACATTTCGCCGGTATGTTTAGGTCCCATGTAATAGGGGGCGAGCCTATTGCCATTAACCGGGCACAAATCCAAACTCCGAGCTGCTACTGGGAATTTCATAGAAAAACCCAATAACACTTTGCTCGACCTGGGAATCGAACCCAGGAACTCTAGCGTAGCAGTCGCGCTTGGGTCCACTAGACTAACGAGGCAGTTCAGCTGTTTGATGTTAGTATATCGCACACCTAGATCTAAAGAGAGTTAAGTCAAAAATCTGTGTGATTGAGTTATGTCCACCATTTAATTTCCTATACAGTTACCTATCTGTTTGCTAAGACATTGTTTTATTGGTCAGATAGGTATCCCTATACCTATCTGACACACAGATTTTTGACTTAACTCTCTTTAGATCTAGGTGTGTGATATATAGAATACTAGCTTTCTGCCCGCAGCTTCGCCCGCGTGGTAAACACAATTTTGACTGTTTATTTTGTTTCCCCTATTTTATCCCCACATAGGTGGAAATTTTAAAAACGCTAGAACATATATTTACTTTGTATCAAGTGCCTAGATAAAAAGTTTCATCGTTTTATCTTCAACAATGACAAACTCCCGTATAAATTTTCATCCCTTACAATATAAGATATAAGCTACGTTTCATTGTAAAAAAAGGGGTTTAACCCCTTTTTACAACGAAAGTAGCTTATATCTTTTCCCAAGGTCTAGTCTATTTTTGGACCAAATTTCATTAAATCAGTTCCAGGGCTAAACTTAAAAGCGGACTTTGTTTGGACTTCTTAACGAACTTTCAACCCCTATTTCATCCCCACACAGGTCGAATTCCAAAAACGTTACAATAAATATTTATTGACTTCTTATCAAGTGCCTAGGCCTACATACAGAGTTTCATTGTTTTATCTTCGAAAATGACGAACTCTCGTACAAACTACCACCCCCTATTACAACCCCTGAAAAACTTTTTTTGCAATAAAACGCAATAGCCTATGTCCTTTTCCCAAGCTTTGGTCTATCTCCGTACCGAATTTCATCAAAATCGGTTGAGTGGTTTAGGCGTGAAAACGTAACAGACAGACAGAGTTACTTTCGCATTTATAATATTAGTAGGGATTAGTAGGGATAGAAGTATAAAGATTATAGATTACTTACACATAGATTCACCTAAATCTTTCACTATTGTGCAACCCCGTTTATATAGTGACCAAAGTTAGAAAATACTGCAAATCCGAGCTTTTAAGTTCGTCCAAAAATAACTGCGCGCGTCCGAAGTTAGCCCGTCTGTAAGCGCTTATAAAAATCGCAAATAAAAATCTAAATTAGTAAAGAAAATAATCTAAAATGCAAAACGTAAACGACCGCAGTCATCTTTAACCGACGCTTTTTTTTTAAATGCGGACAACTTGCAAACGTGCTTAGTTATTTCGAACAAACTGTAGCATTAGCATTATTTACAATACTGCTGACATGTAAATACTAGTGTAAGTACCCGAATTCCGCCACATTTAGTAGTTATTTGTATCAGTATGCTGGTTTTTTTTTATATTAAAACTACAAATTAAATATGTACTTGTATTATTAATACGAATGTAAAACAAAACAAGACACACAATAAAATAGTAGGTACCTGAAGCAGGAGTAAGTCGTCAAGCGCGTTCTAAAAAAGTAGAATCGGCAGTTGAAGAGCAAGATTTCAAAGTCCCAGTTATTTTATTTATACGGTATTAAATTTCACTTGCCGTATTTTGTTAAAAGTTAGGTACCTAAAATTAATATTCAAAACCAAATTTTGTTGATGGCCTACGCCTAATTTTTATGTCCGTTTCAAAATCTCTGAGACAGAATTGACACATGCTAAATTTACAAATAATGATACCAGCCAAAGAGTAGAATAATATCTAGGAAATACCAGCTCCTTTGTGCAGTGTTGTACCTATGATACCGGTTTGTCGAATCGTAACTTTTTATCGTTATTAGGCGGTAGTTTTATATTCCAAGGCGTATTATTAAAATTCACCTATTCTGCCAGTGAAAGCTGACTACGATGCTATGCGTGATCCAACTAATGGGTTGACCTGTTTTTACCACAAATTTCGATCAGCATTGTTCAGTATACCGTACATGGTAAAACGCCAATCTAATCCCTTTTCTCTTACGAAATGACAGGGACACCATACCAACAACTAAAATAGAGTATTTTACTGTTTATCGTGAAAAGTTTATCAATATATTAATGAGATAGTTGAGGCTAAAAGCAGTCGGAAAATATTAATTTAAGTTCATAAAATAACAATATAAATTTTAAAATCCAGTCTTCAGTTTTTTTATTGCTAAAGCGTCAGCGTTGGGCGCGAAATTCAATTTTTTCTTAGTTTTTGGCAATTCTAAGACGTTCTAATCTTTTTTTTATAACACTGTGAAATAACGTTGCTATGTCATACAGCTATGTAAAATAACAAGTGTTAACTGTCAACTGATCGGTGTGTATAGTATATTTTCGTAAATAATTTCCGTTATTTTTACATTAATACCTGTTGTTACTTTAAGGAACAGCAAACCAACGATAAGTAGAATAATAACTCAATTAAAATTATTCACAATTATCAAAACATCAGCCTACGAATAAATAATACTCAGGAAGCGTAACTCGGAACAAATTCCGCTCAAAAAGTGGACCTACTGCAAACCAAATGACGACGATTCAAAATTCGAATCACTTGCGATGTTTCAAATAGACATGCTTGGTAATTGGTTTAAATTCAGAGAGAAAACAGGGATTGGTTCACGCGCTTGCTGTAATGTCTGTTATGACATCTGAGTCAAAATGGCGTGGATGATATTATCCAATAAGTAGACCGGACCAAGTCAATAATGGAACTGTTTTGCATAAAACAAAACAGAGATTATGTGTATGAAAAAACACACAGCGTTGGTTGAAGAAGCTGTCTTAGATATCCCCCTTAATTAATTAATTAAAGTATAAATACCTTCAATTCCGTCGAAAAATACTTTCCATCTCTTTCACACAAGGTGCGGCGGCGGCGCGCCTCTAGCTCGTAGGCGCACCACTCTAGTCATACTGTCATAGAAGTCTTCAAGATTCACCAGCAAGCACCTTGCTGCAACGCTGTGTGTTTTTTCATACACATAATCTCTGTTTTGTTTTATGCAAAACAGTTCCATTATGTGTCTTCCAAAACACACAGCGTTGGTTGAAGACCTGATCTGCTGGTGAAAGAGTGGGTCTGGTAGACGCTATGTGATCTATAAAATAAAAGATGTTCAAATCTTCTGCATCTATACAGACAACAATTTGTTATAGGTAGTTAAATAACTAATCTGTCACAACTTTTTTTGATGCTAGGTACTTACCTACATCAAATTACACTGAACAAATCATAGTAGGTAGTACCACAAAAGAAATACATACGTAGTAGTACATACCTACTTAGTACTTACCTATACCTAAGTACTTCAAAGCAATATAATTCTTCTAATCTAAAATATATATTGGACTGGTTAACCTGAAGGGTCTAAGATATCAAAGTATTGTAATCCGCCTGAAACATCTTTGGGTTTCGTACCATATTTTCAACCACCTCAATTCAGAGCAATGAGGTCTTTAAGCTCTGTGATGCTCCAGTCAATCTGTTACTTTCAGGGAGACCTATATGTTACTTATTTAAGTGGTTGAAACAATATGATCCCTGAAACTTAATGAAATTATAACATAATACCATTTCGCCTGTCTCCCGGGTTTAGGGCTAGGCAGGGGTGCACCTCTGTACACCCTCAATTCACCGGTATGCTGAGGACCCATTTTCATGCGTGAGTCTATGCATTTCGTGATATTTCCTTCGTACAATTTTGTATATATATATATATTGTATTTTTAAATAAAAGCCTAGAAACTTGGGCAATAGTTGGAAATGAAATCATGTCTCTGTATATTATAGTATTTATAATAATGAGAGCTGGGTAGGTACCTTTCATTCAACATTAATCTTTTCCTAGAAATGCCTCAAGAGTTAGCCAAGTATCACAGGCTATGAACAAAATAAGTGATTTATTTGTAATGTGGCGACTTATATAGTTAACCTTGGTAGGTATCAAAGGTCTGCTATAGGTTGTTTATTGAAATCTACTGGTTAAGACTATCACTGAAGAGAGTACCAGCTTCGCTAAAAATCTTACTTCAAAGTAAGGACAAATGTTGACTTTGAAAAGTCCTACTGAAATCAGGCTGAAATAGGCTGTGGATATATTACTAAGAAATACAATCAATACTAGTACGCACCCCCCCCCCCCCCTCCCCAAACACACTAAACATGTATCTGTTTGCCAATGGGAGGACAATGAAATTTATTTTGTAATAATATTGGCCTTTGAGCTGTAATTTGACATTTTCGAGTTTCTCACAACAATCTCTTCATTGGAAATATCTGTCTCATGCCTAAGCACTAGTGTATGGACATAGTAACTGTGTGACTCTGGCTCTATAGGAGCTCTTACCTACATTTAAGCTTCATTTAATGGCTAGGAGAGCAGAGACTAATGTGCTTCTCTAACAATTCAGTATCTAAATTCCTTTTGCTATGTTCACAAAGAAAGTAGGTACTTACTCTGTTTGGGTTCCATGGTCCGTAAAATCACACGAAAACCGAAAAATTCCACGTCTAGGACGCTCCCATTCGCAGTCACGTGCTCAAGGTGGGGCACGGGTACGGTAATGCGGCTGCTGCCTGGCAAGGGCTTGTCAGTGTCTCAGTCCCAAATGATGTACTGAACCATAACATAACGTTCACGTCTGGGACGCCCCAATTTAAAGCCTCCGAGGTTTGGGGCCACCATACCGGAATGACTCCGGTGGCGGTTAGCATTGCTAAGTGTACTCCCCCCGAGGGATACGCCGCCATAGACACAATCCTTCCACATCTGTGAATTTGAAACACTTAGGTGGTTCATTCAGCTGATCGAGCCTCACAGGTCTTGTCAATAATATTGCAAAGGGCTGTTTATCACCACGGCTTCCTGCCATCATATCATCAATATAATATAAACTGCTCCACTGCTGCACAGGTCTACTTACAGAGTGAAGGTCAAGGTTACAGTCTGTCACCTGCTGCAAGTTGGCATACTTCACGCTCCATTGAGAGAATCTGTCAGACCCCCATCACCTGGTCATACTAAATTAGCAAGTGACTTTAATTGCTGCTTTGCCTCTTCAATTGCACTCTTTTTGTACTGGTTAAGACTGACCAAATTCAAAGGAATGAACATCTTCATTTGGAGACTGCTCCATGGAGGGCTTAAGCGAACTAGCAATAAATCAATGATCGAAGATCAAGATTTGTTGTCACATCTATTATACCTAATATTTAAGTGTGCTGAAGTGTCATGGTTGATACAAAGGTGGGTAAATTATAATGCTCCTGCCAAAGTAGCTAATCAGGCAAGCTAATTTCGACTCGCCCCCTGGCCGTGCAAGGCTTACAAACTCTATTAAAAATTAAAACTAATATTTAGTTCAGTAAGGGTATTGACAACAATACATGATAAATGACAATAATGACATACATTAATATATCATTAGCATTCAAGATAAACTAAATTACAAGAGTCTATTTGATTTTCTAAGCTTTAATAAATTCCTTTATATTATTATTGGTGAAACATATACCATAGTGTATGTTAATACATTATGTCTCTACCAAAAGTTCAACACAACCAGTGACAATAGGCTGTTATGTGCAGTAGGTAGTACTTTCCACTGTTAAAATTTCAATCTATTTTTTTTTTTTGAATATTATTTTAATCTTAAAAACAGCGACCCTGCGGCAGGTCAAAGGTTCAACAAAATGAGGCCCGTTCCAACTGTTGGTTAATAATAATTATGATTGCTGCCACTTGAGAACTCTCCAACTCCTACATAGGCCGTTGGTGACTTTACTAGCCATTTGACATCTACATTGAATTGCTTCAAAAACAGATTAGATAAAATCTCCAGATCTAAGAACACACCATCAGCAAATTAAGTGGCTAATGTGGTTATATAATAAGTATTAATATATTCATTGAGTTCACTAACAGTAATACCTACATACAACATAACAAGGATATATATTATGAATAATGTGTTTAGTTATGTATCTATAAATTAACAAGCCTAGTTGCAAGCCTGGCCCCTATCCCTATTTATTTATTTTTTAATATGGTGTTAGTACCTACATATTGGTTCTTCAGGTTGTTTTTATCTTTTAAAGTTAGGTAAGATGCCATGTAGATTCTGGCACTAGCTTCCTGTAGTAAGAACTTGGTCTTAATAAAAGTTTACCTGCCTGCACCGGAGGGTAAATAGATAGGTAGATTATCTTCATCCTGCAATGCTTAATTATATCCTTTTATTTATATAATTATTTCAATGATTCCACAAAACAAAATAGTGACATTATTATTAATTTCTTTTATTTTTATTTAAGCTGTGTGTTAAATATAAAGAATTGCAGTTTTTAAATCCAAAAATCAGTAACAATCATCCAACAATGTGAATAGTTATTTTCAAGATGCTTAGTTTAAATTATCACTAGTTCATAAAGGTTCATAACATTATTTAAATATGCACATGATCTAAGCATCATTGTTTATTTATAAAATTTAATAATATTTTCAGTTTAACTCATCAGTTAGTAATTAAATGATATCAGAAAACATAAATGTTGGTCTAGAATTCTCAACAATGTTGAGAATAGATGATTAGAATCTTTGGCGTAGGTGTAAGTGTATAAAGGTTTATAATAGTACCTACAGGTATCCACATAGGTAGGTTATGGCAAGTACCTATTTACATAAAAGTTATTATGTTTTTAACTTACTCGGGCCTTGATAACTTATTTTTCCTTTTTTTATAACAGTGCTAGTTATAACTAGTAGGTACCAGTCAGTACTAAATCATCTTTGTAGTCATGGTACCATTGGTACCTGATTTCTGAGTGCCTTTAAAACGTTTGTCTGACTGGGCATGAATATATTGCTTGAATTGCCAGTGGGGAGAAAGCCTGTTCCTTTACAATGATGATGAGACCATTCCTCGCTTTTCTCGAAGTGGGATGGTTGATTGTTGTTGCCACCGCTAAGCCTGACCAGTCTCCAAGCGAGCACTGGCCGTGGGAGCGCAATGATCGGTAGGTAGTAGGTAGTTACTGGACTCACCACCTCGGAACGTACGCATACCTGTTCTAGTCTCACACACAATGTTTATCCGATACTTATTGGTGGCTATCGCTGGCCATGACAGTCTCCATGCGAGCACTGGCAATGGGAGCGCAATCACCGGTAGGTAATAGGTAGTTACTGGACTCACCGCCTCGGAACCTTCCCATACCTCTTAATGTCTCACGTACGACGTGTAAATCGACTATTACTTCTTGGAAGATACGCACAGAATTTCAGACTAACGCGAAAACTTCAAAAGCGCGGAATTAGTTAATTTTTGATAAAAATTATCACGGGGAAAACTTTTTGCCCGCCATTTGCCGGCAAAATTTAAGACGCTATGACAGTATGACTACAGTGGTGCGCCTACGAGCTAGAGGCGCGCCGCCGCCGCACCTTGTGTGAAAGAGATGGAAAGTATTATTCGACGGAATTGAAGGTATTTATACTTTAATTAATTAATTAAGGGGGATATCTAAGACAGCTTCTTCAACCAACGCTGTGTTTTGGAAGACACATAATAAAACAATATTATAATTATATTAAATATTTTATACTATTGTGAATTGGTTTGCCAACAAGAATTGCGACTTCATCTATAATAATTGTTGGAGCGTTGTAATAGTGTTAGTGTCTTCAATTGGGTCGTTTGTTTGCTCTGATCATAACCTTGGCAATAGGTCACCAGGTTCCTTCAAGGTTTCTGTTGACCTGGTACTTCAGTTGTATGTGGATATTTGTACAAACTGGTACTGCAGTTTTGTGTAACATGGTATATTCCTTTAATGATTTGTAAAAATATTTTTCATCAAAATGCATGGAGCATACTCTGCTAGTTTTCACAGGCATCCAGTCATACTCTCGTCTTTCTAATTGAGCTCCACTTATTTTGCCGAATGGGATCGGCAGGGAAACTAAAAAAAAAATACATTAGTCTTATAAAAATATCTAAATTTTATCGATTTACTTTTCAATATTTCATCTAGAAAAAATACTTTCTAAATTAGGTAAAAAATTGACTGACTTAATTTTGCATAATATTGACCATCTCGTTTTGATAACGTATTTGAACAACTTTGAATATAATTATAATTAAGCTACTACAGTGAAAAGTGATCTCTGGACATTTAAATCTTCTATGGCTCCTGCACCACTTCACAACACATAATGGCATGATGATTCACAATGATAATAAGCTAAAACGTTTGACATATGCTCGCTTGCAAAGAAAATGTCCGTTTGATGGCGCGCTGGACACAATTTTGAAGCCCGCCTACTTGGACCTAACTTTTGTTGGGTCATTTTCTTAACGCAGTTACATTTCCGAAGTATTATGTATTCGTAGACATCAGCGCATTTTTTTTACACTGCCAACTGACGTCATGACCATAGAGCAATAAGGCGTCCATTGCGAACGGCGTTTTTTTATAAACTTCGCGCAAAATGGAAAAAATAAATTGCGATAAATGCTTCATATACATTAATTGCTCCATACCACACCCGGAAATTGGAATCGTTACCTGCTTCTAGTTGGCGAAAAGTACAAATTCAAGAGTGGCTAAAATCTAAAAATATTAATTATGAGGAGACAATGTTGAAACCTGAGTTAATAGAAATTGTTCGAATGCACAAAAAAGCTTCTGAAAGGTTTGTCGTCGACGAGATGGCTGCTGAACACGGTGTCACAACACTATTTTGCGACTGCCCCCTTAACACTGCGAGCTAAACTCGATTCAGTTGGTTTGGGCTCAAGTAAAGGGGTATGTCGCTAAAAATAATACAACATACAAGTTGAATGTAGTAAGAAGCCTTTTTGAAGAAGGGCTTCGTCAAGTGACTCCACAGCGGTGGAAAGACTGTATCTATAGCTCATGTTATTAAAATTCAAGGTGAAAAGTGTCATTTAGATCATTAAGTCGACGACATTACCGATAGATTTATTATGGAAGTAGGTGGCGAGTCTGATGATTCAGGATATTATTCAGACATGGAGTCATTATCTGAACCTAATTAATCTGACCTGTAATTATTTAAGTAATTAAGAATAAAATATGTTTGAAATTATATATCTATACCTTAATAATATTGTATTATTACGTTCAAATTAAGTACCTACACATTTTTTCAGAATATTATTACAATAACTTTTAACATACAAAAAAAACTGTCTTCAAAAAATAATAATATCTGTAAACAGTTTCAGACATCGGTGGTGAAAACAACGGATCCATTCAAATGAAGTCGCCGGCTTCCAAAAGTTTAAGAAAACATACATACCATCATACCATCACGCCTGTATTCCCCGAAGGGTTAGGCAGAGGTGTACTAAAGTACACCCACATTTCGCCGGTATGTTTAGGTCCCATGTAATAGGGGGCGAGCCTATTGCCATTAACCGGGCACAAATCCAGACTCCGAGCTGCTACTAGGAATTTCATAGAAAAACCTAATAACACTTTGCTCGACCTGGGGATCGAACCCAGGACCTCTAGCGTAGCAGTCGCGCTTAGGACCACTAGACTAATGAGGCAGTCAAGTTTAAGAAAACATTATTATTATTATATTTTGAAGGTGGTGTTACTTTTTTGTAAAAGAATTTGAATTTTTTGACATTTCTAGTCAGTAAAAAACCGATACTTGATTTTATTAAAGTTAATTTACTATAGTAGTACACCACTACTTAAGAATTGCAATAAACTGGCAAATTGTGGCAATCCATGTAATGTCAATTCTGTCTCAGAGATTTTGAAACGGACTTATATTAAGTACGTGAGTAGTAGCATAAAGAGCCTATACATTAAAATATTCTACTCTTTGGTAGTACATAGCAGACTTAGTCCGTTTACTATAGCTAGCAGCGCCAAGTGCGGGCCAAATTCGCGAACCATCAACCAGTACTGTCAGTAGGCGTGTGTAACTCTTTACTGAGTCGACTCACTGTTCCGAATCATTTAAGTGATCTAAAAGATTGGAACAATAACAATGTTTTAAATGTATCATTTGGATCCGGAACAGTACTCAACTCTTTGTTTAGGGCGATCATATCGCTTACGTATGAGAGAGATCGTCCAAGGCATATCGAATCACTGAGAGACGTGAAAGCGTAGCGAAAGAGCGGGAAAACAATAAAATAAAGCAAGGAAGAATGAGATGGCAAATGTAATGAATTACTCTTTACTATTTTCTATATCTATGCTATGCACGTAATTATTTTATTTATTTGGGAAAATTAAATTTTAAACCAACGACATTTTCAACGGAATATAAAAAAGGTTAAAATTACGTCGTACAATGTAGGTAGGTACAATTATATGTACTTCATTATTTAAAATATTATTTAATTAATGACACTCTATTGGCATCTATAAGTTCAGTATCGTAAGGACGTTTTTGGCATTTGTATCTGACAAGTTTGTTAGACTCTGACACGGTGTTCCAAATGACACTACAACCCGTTTGTCTGTCTCAGTTTCTCCGCGACGTGCCGTAACAATCCGTATTTTATATCTCTGACTCAATGTTCTAAATGATACATATCAGTGATCCGGATCAGTAAACTTTCTCCCACGTCTAGCTGTGAGTGGTGAACGTTTAATTACAGTGCTGCCCGCAAAAAATTACAGTATTTTCCTGAAAAATACAGTAGATTTCGAAATTTTAAGGTTGAAGCGTCAGCCTTGGGTGCGAAATTAAATTTTGTAGGCTATTGTGTGCTATTTAGGTGTTAAATTGTAATTTTTTACCGAATCCACTATTTTACACCAAAATGTTCGACGATAACATTTTTAAGCAAATATTTTAATACTCAATCGTGAATAGGTTTATGTTGATGTCGCAATTTCTACTTTCGAAGAAAAACAAGAAATAATTAATTTCGCACCCAAGACTGACGCATTAGCCATAATTTATCCAGATGTGCCTATTATTATATTATTAACTAATCTGTGCAGATAATTGCCAATGCCAATTTCATATTTCATATTTCATATATATTTATTGCATTCCATAATGTACACATACAGGTGATTATTATATTAGATAGACACAATTATGGACCCTGTCGGGCACAGCAATTTGCCATTGCACAGACTGAATGAACTGGTGGAGGATTTTGACTGCATAAATATTTATGTCCAAGCTTGTTAAAATAATCTCTAAGGAATAAAATAAACATCAAAATAATCTTTTCGTTAAATACAGATTACATTTTTTGAACTACAAGAATAATTTCAGTGTCGTAAAATGTAGGTACTGTTTGGTACAGTGCTAAATACTGATAACCCCATATCCCCTCTTCACTCCACCTCACCGCACAGCTGATCAAATGTCAAGAAAATGGAGTTTTGTTACGCATTTTAGTATTCAGATTAAAAAAAGTTTCAATATGAAATCAAATAATTATATTTTTAAAACCTGCTTGGGTTAGAATGGATAGCACAAGTCCATTTCAACCTTGGACAACTGACAATAGTGCAAAAAATGTTAAAGCTGAGAGAGAACTAGTGGATGACGCGAAACTTCATCAGGAAAATGTCAATCATCCAAAACATAGGCAAACTGCGTCTTACAATAAAGAAAGTGACGCCGTTCCAAGCAACGCTCCGGGATCTTCGAACGCCGCGGAGCCCGGCGGCGAGCCCGCGCGGGGCAGCGAGTCCAACATGGACTCTAGCAAAATAGCTTCTATGCAGCAAATCGTCGAAAACACCCTCAGGTAACGTCAATGTGTCTAGTCCATACTAATCCTGCGAAGTTTTTGCGTTCCCACGTTAAATAAATTTTATCGCCTAATTTGTGTCAACAATCATATCAAGCCATTGTTATCAGCAACACAGCTGTTGAGGCCTCGTTTTCACAGTCCTTGCATTTAACCACATATTACCAAACAATTCAATAAATAAAACGACAAAGTATTTACTTAATTGCAAAGGCTGAGTTACTTCCAGTGAAGTTAGTAATATATAAAACAATCAAAGAAAGTGCAGTGATAGCCTAGTGATAATATGACCATTGGACTGCCAAGTCAAAGGTCTCAAGTTCGAATCCAAGGCACGCACCTATGACTTTTCGAAGTCATGTGCATATTAATGATTAATTATCACATGCTTAAATGGTGAAGGAAAACATTGTGAGGAAACCTGCATGCCTGAGAGATTTTCTTGATGGTGTGTGAAGTCTCCCAACCCGCAGTAGGCTAGCGTGGCAGACTATAGCCTAATCCCTCTTGTACTGAGAGGAGACCCGTGCCCAGCAGTGGGACAATGTAATGGGTTGTTGATGATGATGATGGTGAAAGAAAGTCACAAATAAATATTCAATTTTAACAGTAATCAAGCAACAAGTAGCTTAAATTATTGTATTTGTTACAGTCAGGAGGGTCGACAGAGAGTAGGTCAGCTGTTAGATGCAGTTGAAGCACTGAGTGGAGCCGAGAGACTTCTTCTCTATCTGCGATTGCCTACTGGAGTACCTCAACATGATCCACTTAAGCAGCCAATAAATCCATTGGGGTCAAGGTATGCTTTTATAACTTGGACTTGTAAGTATAACATTAGGATTACGTTGCTATGCATAGGTTTAGTCAGGTAGTTATTTCAAAACTCAAGGTACATAATCTAAAGGTAAAGTGACATATTGTTTTAAAATTAAATTACACTCATTATAACAGATATTTGATTCACAAATTCTGCTTAGACCATAAAGGATTATTATTTTATTTTTTATTTATTTTTTTTAAAGAAAGCTTACTAGCGGTGTGGGTCACACATTGCTAGTATTCTTGTTAACCCCTCGTGCTAAGCTAAATGCTTGTGTTACGAGTGGGTTCACGTCGGTAGAGCAATGGGTGGGGTTCGAACCGGCAACCATATGATCGCAAGTCCGACGCCCTAGCCATTAGGCTACCGACGCTTCTATATATTATAACATGACGGTGTTGCGCCTGTACAAAACAAGAACCATAGTTATTATTATATTTGCAAGTAATGACACAGCGTCAGACTTGCGATCATGTGGTTGCCAGTTTGAAACTCACCCATTGCTCTACCAACGTGAACCGTGACCCCAACTCGTAATACAAGCATTTAGCTTAGTACGAGGGGTTAACAATTTAACTAGTAAAGTTCAACCCACATTGCTAGTAAGCAGTGATCTAAATTCTGCTGAACGAATAAAAGTAAAATATAAAATCAAGTATCAATCAAGTAAACAAACATACCTGCCCCTTCAGTTAAGTACAACAAAATTCAGAGAAGTACACAGATTCTTTTCATAGGCAGTGGTGTCAGTAGTTAAGTGGATGAAGCATCCAATGTACTTAACCAATAGGTTAGGTTGGTTAGGGCTAATTCTGCCTGAGATTGAATTTTTCTTCCAATATAATTTTGATCTTACAAGAATACTTAATTATTTAAATTACAATACAAATATTTGTTGTAGGGCTGAACTTCAGCAGACTGTAACTTGGATACAGACACACCTAGAAGTTGACCCAGATGTATCATTACCTAAGCAGGATGTCTATGATGAGTATATGTAAGTATGCTTTACTTACTACGAAATGAACTATTATTTTAACCTGGATATTAGTCTAGTGGTCCCAAGTGCGGCTGCTACGCTAGAGGATTTGGGTTCGATTCCCAGGTTGAGCAAAGTGTTATTGGGCTTTTCTATGAAATTCTCATTAGCAGCTCTGAGTTTGGAGATGTGCCCCGTGGATGACAATAGGCTCGCTCCCTATTACCTATTAAGTTCTGATTGGAGCAAATAGCATTGCTGCAATAATTCCCTGTTAGCCTATTGATCCATTTTATATTAAGATTGACACCTTAGTGTCAAGATGATGCCAAGCTGGGGC
Source organism: Subacronicta megacephala (assembly GCA_958496365.1). Lineage (NCBI taxonomy): Eukaryota > Metazoa > Arthropoda > Insecta > Lepidoptera > Noctuidae > Subacronicta > Subacronicta megacephala. The sequence goes on along the minus strand of OY292516.1, from coordinate 7,964,829 downwards.
CACAGAACAAACAACACTATTGTTGTACTCATTAATTTAGTGTCCACTTTAAAGTGTGGTGTATTGCAAAGGAATAAGATATATTTTGCCAAATTTGTTTTGGGAAGGTCTGGAAGTTTATCTGAACTGCACAATTATATTTAAACTTGTAACAAATGAATTGCTTTATTTTGGCAGTGCACATTGTATGAGCAGTAATATGAAGCCCCTCTCAACTGCGGATTTCGGTAAAGTGATGAAGCAAGTGTACCCTACCGTTCGACCACGTCGTCTGGGAACACGCGGGAACTCCAGGTAATATAATAATATATTTTTATATGGTTAAGAAGCCATATATTCAATGCTTAGTTTGAGGGAGAACCTCAATTGTTGCAGTTGTTTGTATATGGCAATGACAAAACGATATTCTACTGATTCCTGACTTATTAAGTAGTTAATAGAACCAGTATCACAATTACATAACACTAACCCATATATACAATTAGTTGACATTACTACAATATATAATTATACTGAATAATTATTCCCTAAATATATACTTTGTGATACTACTTGGTAATCATACAAATCAAGATAACATTAGCTTTAGATAAAATTATTTGTATCATTGAATTTATAACTGCTGATACATACAAATAAATATACAACTTGGTCAAACACTTTCAAATGTATTCTTGATTGTATCTCTAGTTTATAAATGCTAATAAATACAGCAGCAGCAATATATGGGTTATATTTATGAATGTATATATACCGGGCTTGTACACACAATGATAAACATACAACTTCCTTATGGAATTGGATAGTTTATATGATGTAATTTTCTTCATCAATGATTGATTAAATAAAGCTGCAGTGACTGCTTGGCGCGCTATCTTAGCCCGCCAATTTCAAATTTTATGCGATTTTCCTCAAATTGTAAATAAACATCCATAATACATTGCGGATTCATTCGAACAATTTGCGCATAACTAAATATAATATATTATGTTGAATTTAGGTGGCTTAGCGAGCGCCTCTGCCGCAAGCCGCTACGTTTTGTATACATCTGAACAAATTAAAAAGAATACAATACTGTTAACAGTTATTGTATTTATAGTTCGAAGTAAAAGTAACTTCATAAGTATCTACTTAAAACATTTTGTAACAGCAGCTTATTTAAGGTAAAATATTTTATATGTAAGCAAAAGCTAGTATTTAAAGTAGTACTGTTTAAAACCACAATAGTCCTCTTTTTAATACTTTTTAACCCATCAAATACTGTTTAAACTCGTTACAGCTTTATTGAACAAAATCACCATAAACCTTTTCTGTTGTAACTAAATTGCACTTATTCTACGTAGTACTATCGTTTTGCAGTGGTTTTAAGAGGGAGTATATAAATAATTTGTGTAACGTTAACAATAATAATTATTTACAATCGCTTTACTTCATAAACATATAATGTGCATATATGCAACTGGAAAATGACTAATCTCTACTACACGTGTATGTGGTTACGTTAAAGAGCTTCTGTTAAGGCTAGGTTAAGGCACATTATGCGCGTATCAGTAAATTCAAATAAGGTAAAATCAATATTTTTGCTGGCATAGTATTCTTTAGAAAATTTCCTAAACTGAATACTTATAAGAAGTTAATATTTTGATTGCAAAAAGTTGTAAATAAATCTACAAAAAATAAAATTCATTAATGCAAACACATTTTTTTTGTATGCCCAATGTGGTAGGAATAAACACTATGATGATAAGCGAAGTATGAATCTACATCCTTTAAAAAAGAACAACTTAAATAACAAACATAATCATGTTTTGTGGTTAAAACAGTTTCGAAAGCCCGAACCTTCGATTTGATTGTACTTCCGAAACTGTTATTATTGGAGTCGGTTTATTTTTTTTATTACTTTTTATTTTCCTCGTTTTTTTAGGTAGAATAGGTTACTATACGTAAGTAAATAAAATTATTATTATATTTCCATCATTCTCTACATTCAAGCAGAAAGCAACGAATAACTACTTCTAAGTAAATAATTATATATTTGCGATCGTCGACCACGACGCCATCACCTAGTGTCGAGCCAATAACGAAAATCCATAGTTTAATAACTATCTTAAAAAGTTAGTAGTAGTAGTGTCTTGCCTGAAAAAATTAGGAAAAGGTGAATGATCTTGTCTGTCTGCCTTAACAGAAACCGACCTGTGGATGAATATCAGGATTGTGTCAAGGATAATAATAGAAACGAAGTAGGTAAATGCCAAATTGACGGATGAAGGTATAAACAACAAATGAGAACAGAGGTAACAGAATATTCTTAAAAATAGTAAATTAATTAAAAGTACATAGTATAATATTACGAATGATTTTATACGACGTCTGCCTGTAACGGATAAAAATAATAGATATATTTTAAACCAATACGGCCAATATCTTTGACAGATTATGTAATTGCGGCTAATTACTCTTATCAATCTCTTCAAGTACCTACCAGATAACGCAGCGGGCTTGGCCACTTTCCACTAAAATTATTGTGATTTTTACATTATATTTTAGGGACGTTGTACTCTATACGATCATGAGCGTAGCCAATAAAATAAGATGCAGTCAACCAAAAGGTTGCTGGGTCTAATACCACGTAGGTAGGTAGCAGGAGAGGGAACCTTGTTTACCCAAGCCATCTTTGTCCGTCGGTGTAGGGCACTGGGTCCTTTAGCTTATAAGTAGTTATTTAGGTATATCTTTGGTCCCTTAGTAGGACCACGCGCATTTCACCACTAACCAACCAATACCTACGATAAACAAGACTCCCGAACTTGGAGTCTGCGGCCAGATATTGAGATATACCTAGTAGCTACCGTAATCGTGGTGTCAGTCCGCGCTTAATTCGGCATGAGCTACGTATGGGAGCTGCGCAGTTGTTAATATTAGCAACAGCGCTTTTCGATCATTTTAAGACACTTAAAAAACGTCAATAATATGATTGTAGGTATATCAAGATAAATTAATGGTTTGTACCTACCTACTATGTACTTATACTATTTAGGTACGGACGCCAGCATATCAAGTTACCACAAAATGACATATTTTCTCTGTCGATTTTGAACTTAATCTTAACATTTTAAGGTTTAAAATCAATTGGAGAAATTTGTCAGTTTTGTATAACCTGATGTGCTGGCGAGTGTACATAAAGTATCAATAACTGGTTGATGCGCGTTTTTAATAAAAAATAAATAAATACCCGTTGATAATAATTGAGATAACCCTTAGGAGCATAAGAAACTGCTCGTCTACATTTTTATAAAGCAAATTGAAATATCTGTACGTTATTGTAAAAAAAAATATATTATATTAAAATAAGCATAAACAATGGTTTTAAAATGTTGACTAAGTATAATAACTTAAAAAATATGGTTTGTATTTATCGTGCTACATATAGCTCTTTTGGCTTTGCGGTGCGGTTTATGGTTTCGGTTTTTGGGGAATTACATGCGAGCCCTATGCCAATAAAATAAATATTATTATGTATTAAAATTACAATAATCACAATGAACAATTAACATATCTCCTTCGGTGATTGACTGGTTTCACAGTTACCTGTCAGGTCGCCGTCAACGCATTTGCATCGAAGATTCCTTTTCTTCGTGGTGCAATGCGTCTGCCGGTGTGCCGCAGGGAGGCGTACTCTCTCCACTCCTTTTCGCAATGTTTATAAATTCTATCTCTCATCGACTTACTTCTTCCTACCACCTCTATGCTGATGATCTTTAAATTTATAGTCAAGAGCCGCTTGGTAAATTGTCAGAAGCCATCGACATAATTAATTTAGATCTCGATCGACTGGGTGACTGGAGTACAGACTTTGGATTAAAAATCAATCCCTTAAAAACCCAAGTAACTGTTATTGGCAGTTCCCGGATGGTATCCAGGATTGATTGGTCGATACTTCCTAAAGTCTATTATAATAACACTTACATTCCTATAACAAACAAAGTGAAGAACTTAGGAATCCATATCGATTCGACATTTTCTTAGACTGCGCAAGTGCAGGAAGTTAGTCGTAAGATGTTTGCGGCGGCAGGCTCTTTAAGACGACTTAGGAATTTCCTTCCTACTGCCACCAAAATTGCTCTTGCACAATCTCTTCTTCTTCCTATTCTAGACTACGCTGATGCCAGCTATCTTGATCTCACTGAGGAGCAGTTTGATAAGCTTGAGCGACTCCAAAACTTATGCATCAGAATTATATTTGGTTTGCGCAAATATGATCATGTTTCTGAATTTCTTACTAAGCTCAAATGGCTGCCAATTCGCCTTCGCCGGAATGCTCATATTCTTTCTCTTTTATATAACGTTCTTTTTAATCCTCCTACCCCGCGCTATCTAAAAGATCGCTTTGAGTTCCTTTGTAACACTCACAGTAAATGTTTGAGATCTTCGGAAAACTTGAAATTGAATTCCAATGCATACCACCAGCTTTTTTGATAGATCATTTACAATCCAAGCAGCCCGCCTTTGGAATGCACTGCCAATCTATATAAGACGTGCTCAATCTTTGCCTATCTTCAAAAGGCTGGTGAAAAATTACTATTTATCTTCTATATGAAATGTATTGTATGCTTAATCCCTATTCTCATTCTCATTCACTCATCTCCTTAGCCCACTATATTATAAATATATATGTACAAATTATTTTTATCTTGTATATATTTGATTATATATTCTACTATGCCTATTTATTATTACTTATTACTATTATTATATATTAAAATTATTCTTATTATGTATTAGTACGCCTACACTACCCACTGTATTTCCTTTCTTCCAGTCCATCCAAAGGTTGTCTGGAAAAGATCGCCTTGCGCGATAAGACCGCCCATTGCACGTTAACTTTTGTAGCATTTTTTTTTCTTTCTTGTTTAATTTGGTGTGCAATAAAGTGTATAAAAAAAAATATAAATAAATGCATTACAATAAGTTATCAAAAAATTCACGATTCATGTTCCTGTACGACCTGTCACATCAGTTTTCGTGTGAGCGTCATAATTGACCGGTTTGCGTGCAAACAAATCTTATTTAACGCTATCTATGACGTAGTTGAAAAAAGATAGTATGCACAACCTCTTGCTTCGAGTTAATATTTTGATTTGATATCTAGGTTCCACGATTGTCTCAGGAAATATTTTATGTTTAATTCTTTCCGACTTATGACTCAATTATACAAAAGTATGTTATTATAATGTAAATATTTTCTTGAATATGTATCAAGGCTTAGGTGTAGTAACTAATTGTTTGTAGAAGCGTTGATACACTACTATATTTTACTAGAGCTACGATCTTAACAAAGTAGGTGAAGTCGTTGACCCCATCTAATATCACTAGATGACGTTAGTCGCTCGAGCATATCGGATGTTTACTACTACGACACGTGGAAAAGGAGCCTACGAGTAATGTTCAAAATAATGAAACACTGATTACTTTAATAATTATTGAATAATTTATGCGTAATAAAAATCATTCATCAACTTACTTTGATGTACATTCGGCAATGTTCATGATTGACGATTGTAACGAAATAATGTAGATACATAGACATTTATCTTATGTAGTCTGTCTATTTTTCTAGATATTGTTATGCGGGACTAAGAAAGAAGATCAAATTAGAAGTCCCACAGTTACCTGATTTGGGCGAATCATCGAAGGTAAGTTTACAAAACTCATCTATATATATAAAAGGCAATGTCCCGACTGACATATCATCGCCCAGCCGAAACCACTAATGGTAGAAGTTTGAAATTTTGTGAGGATATTGCTTTTATACTCTAGGCGTCATTTAAGAAAGGATTTTTCGAAATTCATTCCCTAAAGGGGTGAAATGGGGGTTTGAAGTTTGTATGAAACTCTGTCATTTCTGATTCCAAATAAATGAAATTTGGTATTTAGCCTTTAAATATAAAATAATAAAACATGTCTTTAATTTTTTTTTTAATTCATCCCTTAAAATGGGTAAAAAGGGGTATTAAAGTTTGTATGGAACTTTTTTTGTTTATTATCAAAATTACTTGAAATTCAATATTTAAGCTCTTCAACATAATTAAAGAAATACGTGTTTTTGGATTTTTTTAATTTCGTCCCTTAAATGGGTAAAACGGGGTGTTAAAGTTTGTATAGTTTTTTATCAAAATTACTTGAAATTCAATATTTATGTTTTTCAATATAATAAAAGAATCACGTATTTTTGGATTTTTAAATTTCAGCCCTTAAAGGGGTAAAAAGGGGTGTTAAAGTTTGTACCTACTAATAATAAATTGTTTATTATCAAAATTACTTGAGATTAAGTATTTAAAGTTTTAAAATCTATATTATAGTTAAAGAAACACGTGTTTTAGGACTTTTTGAATTTCATCCCTTATGAGTGTTAAAACTTGTATCGAAAAAAATGTTTATTATCAAAATTACAGGATGTAAGCTCTACGATACAATTAAAGTAACACGTATTTAAGGTAGTTTTTTAATTTCACCCCTTAGCCGCGTAAAAAGAGTAACTGGCCCTATATGTAAAGTGCAAATAAAGAAATCTGCTATTTTTATTATTACTTTAAGTTATGTACCTATTCCGTTCTAAAAATAAATGAATACGCGAATCACATTATTCGAAAATCATACCAAAGTTGCACATATTATTATTCAGCCAACCATGTTGTGTATGGCACTTACTTTTGACTAACTAAAGTACAAAGTAATCGGGGCATTGCCTTAACTGTAGCTTCATCTGGAATAGCACCTACTCTTTTGGAAGGTGGGAAAATGGCTCACGCTGTCTTTAAAACTTCCGCTTAGTTTCATCTATGTCGAAACTCCGTTGTGCAATAATATCTTAGCAGAGTGACATGGCTCAAGTTCTCCGAAATCGCACACTATAGTATGAGATGAGAATATTATGGCACACAAAGGTGGAATCGTCAGAGGCATGTGTCAAATAGTGATTGGTGAAGTTACTGTGTTGCAGGCAGGGGAATGCCGTCAGATTCCGTTATACCTAGAGGAACACGAGCAGACGAAATCAGAGCATCCTCAACATCGGGATACCTATAGCCCAGCATAATGACTATCTGTGAAAAGAAATATGAGAGAGATACGTCAGTTACAAAGTTTTCAGAACTATTGGTTAAGATAGAAAATGGAGATGATCCTGAATCCAAAAGGAAAATATATGTACCATCTCTGCTGGATACAATAGTGACGGGTTGTTTTCATAGGTCTAATAGTTAGAGTGTATCCTGATTTTTCTAATATACAAACAAGCCTATAGATTGGCTGTGCAAACGTGCAATACCGACTCCGAAAAAAAGTGCAGTTGCTATTAATTACATACTTCCTAAGTCTTTGGAGGGCTCAGAAATTGAGTATAGGTCTGTCGATTCAGTGCTACAAGAGGATGAAGGAGATTACTAACATGTGGAGTTCCTTAACAGTGTAACCCTCCTTAGGACATCTTTAATGATGCTGCGTCTCATTAAACCACTTAAACTATGTAACGGGACTAGACTGCGAGTAACCATTGCACAAATATATTAAAGAGGCCACTGTCATTACTGGTTGTACTTAGGGGAATCACTTTTCATACCTCTAATACCACTGATACCATCCGGCTGTTTTTGAGAACGATTACATTTCCCTCTTAAGATCTGCTTTGCAATGACCATAAAACAAACAGGGTGAGACATTAAGGATTAAGAGCTGGAATTAAGAGAAGATTGCTTCTTACATAGGCAATTCTACTTTGCCTGTTACAGTCAGTATTAATTGCAGTCTGGTCATTTTGGCACCAGACAGAAAAACCACCAATGAGCAAAGTGGTCTACCACTATTTGTTCCACCCTGTGGAAATAGATCTTACGAGACCTCCAGAATGATAGATCATCGCTCTATCTATCAGAACATGAATGCTGCTCCTACACCTATACTGCCAAAATGGTGTTGTCCACGCGGGCGAAGCTGCGGGCGGAAAGCTAGTAGGATATAAAGTTGTCTCCAATTCGGATAATAATAATAAAAATAAGTATAAGCTTTAGTCAAAGCAGCCGCCACTTGCTACTATGTGAATGTTACGCTTGCACAAGAGGTGACGGGCATGGAAAGAGATAAGCATCTACTTCTCCTCAAAATTTGGTAGAAACATCGGGCCACCAACTGGGCAGACAGACCTTCATGAGGTGCAAACTGGAGTCATTGTCGTCTAGCCGGTGCGCGTGTTTGCTCCATGTCTCTGGATGAGGTCCGTTCTTTGTACTTGAGCTCAATCTGTCATAGTCGTAGCGAATGTAATGAATCCTATGACTGTCACTGGCCGGTTTTTGGTCGATCCGACATACCCTACCGCATTCTCAGACGAATAGATGATCCATGAGGATTTCCACACACTGAAGTGTTCGTCTGAGCTCTTCGCTGAGTGTTAAGGTTTCGATTTTTTGTTGGTTTTCTCTAGAATATTATAAGCAGCAGCAGCTTTAATTTGTTCCCGGTTAATTGGGTCAACCTCTATTACCTTGGATTGAACTTATAAAGAAGCGAGTTGTACGCACACCCATGCAGGACACCTTCATCTGCTTTATTTGGGGATATAGACATAATGCATGCCAATAAAACAGGCGATTAAATACAATAAAGTATACTTAAATTACGAGCAAGCGTCCAGTTCTACTTGCAAAAATAATCTTGCAAAAACTTAGCAATATAATTCTCGATATCAAATAATTCCGTCGTATAGAACGTGATATTATCAAACGAGTACTTTTGATTAATGCTCCAGCAATTATTACCACTATGTGGTGACTTGTGTGGGCAAGAAATTTCATCATCGCTTAACCGACGTGAGAGGATACGCTGTTAGATTCACGACTCCGAGCTCTGTATATTCATGATGGAAATCAGTGAACTGTGGGACAGTAACAATATTTTGATGTTACAGGAACCAAGTACGGCGTCCAGAGAAACTGAAAGGATAGTTTGTGATTGGGCCGAAACCAAATTAGGTATGGAGCATATTATGTTTATTTTTTGTCATAAATGTTACTCGCATTATCACCCAGATCCGAAACAAGTATCTGAGTATATATTTTGTAAATGATGTAATTATATTTGTTTTGATACAGGCGTGAAGTTCGCGAGTGTATCGGAGTTATCCCGGCACTTGTTATCAGCGAGCTCGCAGCACGCGCCGCCCGTGCCCGCCAGCGCGTCACCGCCACCGCTTGCGCAGACACACGGTATGCCGTCACTATTACATTATTATAGACATAATTATTATAAGTCTAAAGTTATCAGTACTATCTATACCAGTATTATACAGGGCCTACATCTCGCGCTAAGTGTTTTGCCTCGACATTTATAGTCTATTATGAAACTTGCTGCCGGAATCTTTGTTCCCCGAGACATACAATTTGGGTGTCTTCAAGACGAGAGTGAATAGGTTTCTTCAAGGCAAGCGCACTCCATCGTAGACTTCGTTGCTTAACATCAGGCAAGTTGTGGTCAAGCGCAAGTCTATCTGTGATAAAAATAGGGTAAAATTTGTGAGGTTGTCGGGAGTAATCTGGATCAACTGAACCAATTTTGAAAATTATTTTACCAATAGAAAGACACGTTATTTGCGAATGTTATAGGCTATATCAGGCACGGGTCAGCTAGTATACAGATAATTAGGCTTTAAAAGCGGTACCTAATGGGTCAAAAGTCGCTCTGTTGTGCAAGCTTTAGAATTTACATCCTTGTATCAAACTTATATTATTAAATCATTCTTATATTTTTCAGCACCTGCAGATGACGCGACAAGTCGACAGTTAATAAAGCATCTAAAGCGAAAAATACAGGTAAGTCATAGTTTCTAAGGCTTGATTTGTGTCACCTGTGTAAATTATGGTATCTGTGAATTATATTTCATCGACAGACACAAGGGACACCTGGTCGGCCTAAAAAGAACAAGGGTCAGGAAGTGTCGGGTGAGTCTCCACCTTCCACATCGTACGCGAGCCACCACCAGCCGATGAAACACGAGAGCGAGTCTATGTCGGAAATGGGCTACGGATACGCGCAGCCGCCTTACATGCCCGTGTACGAGGTCCGGCCGGGGATGCCGCCCTACGCCGCGCCGCCCCGCGCGCACCCCGCGCACCCGCCCCACGCCCCGCACCCGCCCCTCGCCGCCCACCCGCCGCACGTCCCCGCCCCACCCCATCCCTCGCTGCCGCTGCCCGAGTACCGGCCCGACCCGTACGTGTTCGAGCCGTCGTACGCGCCGCGGGACCTCACCCGGCCCGCGGACTCCGCTCACAACCTACCGATTAACTTGAGCAGCGACGCGTCGCTGGACCTGTCCACGGAGCGCACGGAGTGGCAGCGGCGCCGGCCGCCGGAGCCGCCGCCGCCGCGCCTGCCGCTGCCCGGCAAGAAGCTCATCCTCGAGGCGTACCAGAGCGAGACGCGGGCCGGCTCGCCTCGCTCCTTACAATCAGACGCGCGCCCGCACCATGTGCCTGAGGAGTTCCCGCGCACCGAGTACCTGCCCAAGAAGATGCGAGCTGCCGAGAGCCTGGGCGGCAAGCTGGCGGCGGCGCGGCAAGCGTTGGCCGCACCGCCCGGACCTCCCGCGCCCTCTGTCTCCGGCCCAACACTGACCGGTCCGGCGCTGTCCGGCCCGTCGTTGTCCGGACCTCCGTTGCTGGGTGTGGCGTGCAGCTCTGCACCTGCTCCTGCCGATGTCCCCGTTCGTCCTGAGGTTGCTTTTTTAGAGGATCCAAAAACTTAACGAGCCGGTCCAAAAGCACCGCCGCGGCGCTGGCCCGGGAGGAACAGGAGGCGGCGAGTCCCACACGGTCGGTGAAGGCTCCGACGTCTAAGCCCGAACTGCTTCGCAATAAACTACGGAAATCCAGCGGCCTAGCCAGTGGACCCTCGCCGGATCGGGCGGGAACGCCCGAGCGAACTGTGACGCCTGACTCATGTTGCGGTCTGGATGGGATTAATATTAAAACTGGGATGATTTGTGAAGAAAAACACTCCGAAATTCTGAACAGGGAACGTGTGATTAGCATATGCAACATTGATAAACATGATTTAGATGATTATTTGAACGAAGGTAACAGTCAGGAGCATGAAGAAGAATTACTACAGTATTTTCAACACCGCAGTAATCAGTCACAATCCCAAACGAACGCAAATTCATCTGATAACGCAGCTGGTTTTTTAGAACGAAGCCGGGACCCACACGAAGACCACA